>OMKY01214706.1:4767-15718 GCA_900302395.1 Bregmaceros cantori | reverse complement strand
GGAGTATCTATAACACACCTTATATCCCAGAGAACCACAGTGAGAACAGAGAGTATGTCACAATCGCTAAAAGCATCCAGGCATTTAAAAGAAATAGACGAGTTTACCCGTGAAATACAGGGGGCTGGCATTTTGTCCCACCGGGATGAAACACACTTCTGGTGTATCAGTTCCATTTAATCTCGTCGTGGTGGACCGCGGTGGCTCACAAAAAACACACAAAAAGCTCATCAATTCAAAATCCGACGACTAGATGTCGCTGTGTGACCAGTTACACATCACCCCCCTTGCATCGTCCATCATTTTACATAAATATTGATGAAATACAGTCAAAATCCAACTTAAACTAACTCACCGAGTGGTCACATGTTCTTCTGGACCAATAGGCTGGCTGCTTCTACTAGTCCTTCCAAAAGGAATGAGACAATGGAACGAGTTGCACTGATTATTAAATCATGCGTTTGTGGGTCACAGATCCGCACGATAACATTTGGGTGACGAATAGCACACCGCAAGTTACCACCACAATTTTTAAATGACCCTGTAGGTGTGTGCTCCCACCGAAATAAAGATATTGAAAAATTGCCAAAAACACAGCGGACTAAATGACACCGGATGTGACGTTCAGACACTGGAAGTACCCCCCGAACTCGTCTATACTGTGGCTAGGACTCGGTGCACGTTAGCGTGGCGAGCCAGAACCAACGAGTAATCCACCAGAACGATCATTAGGTCTGGTAAAACCACCAAAACAACCAAACTCCGCCCACGTCTCGCGTCGCCCATACCAAACTCCGCCCACGTTTCGATTCAAATAATTTGATTGGTCAGCCCGAATACAGGCAACGTCTGCCTGATTTGCCCAGCCCCAATGTACCGTCTAGCGGCGAGAATGCTGCAAGTCTGCTTCCCCTCTCTCGTCCCCCCTTCACACTTACGCTAGGTTTCCCCCGCCCTGTGTCTTGTCAACAAGACGGCTGTTGCCCTATACGCCGTTGGCAACCGTCGTTCAGTTGCAAAATTTTGGTTTCCACCACCAACAAACTCAAAGCTACGGCGCGCTGCGCACTGGTATTTGCGCGTGAACAAACATAACGCGATGGTCCATAACTTATGAATGACGGAATGGATTTGCCCCCCTCACAATAGTTGTTTAAATAATAATCTGTAGTGCAAGCGCCCCCTCGTGGAGGAGCTGGGGAAAGAGGAACTCGGGTCGACAATAACTGAGCCCAGTTGGCCGCTCTACTCCAACGAGTCCGCGACTTGCGATGCCCGAGCGGCCCCCGCAGCCCCGCTGCGTGCTGCTCGGCACCCACTTCCGACACCAGTGTAGTGCAAACGCCCCCTCGTGGAGCAGCTGGGGAAAGAGGAACTCGGGTCGACAATAACTGAGCCCAGTCATTGTCAAGCTTCGTTCTGACTCTTTATATAGAGGCGTGGGCGGCCCCATGAATGCACCGCGCGTGCATTCACTACAAATCATTTGAATAGAGTAATTCAAATGAATGAAAAAGAACAAAATATTTTAAAAATGCAATAACGAAGTTGCGTATATATTTATCGCTCATATACCTTTTTAGCAGAATACCTAAGCCTCGTTTTCCAATTCCAATCAAGAACATGCCGGGTGTGTAGACACCCAGCACCATAGACTGTACAGCCAGCAGTCGCAGACTTGGCCATGTGAACCCCCCGATAGCAAATTGCACTGCAGCCGAGAAAATTGTCACACAACTCAGAGGCTGGAAAAATACTTTCCAACCCCCTCCACCCTCCGCCCTCCTGTTCACTCCTGTGCCTGTAGGGACCCAACGCTGGGCAAATTGGACCCCACTTTATGAATCATATCTCGGGTTAGTATTCCGCCAGGATAAAAGCACATATATACAACCTCACCCCGCCCACACACACACACACACACACACACACACACACACAGGTGCTCTCCTCACCAGAAACCCTTGCCCGGGTCAAGCCCTAGGAAGTGGTACAGTCATTAGTCTACCGCCGACACACTTCTAGTTTGTCCTACTGGGGAATCAATGCGGGTCCAAAGTGCCCCTCATTGAACAACTGTATGTGTGGTGTGGTTGGTGTGGTGTGTGAGTGTGTGGGCGGTGTGTGTGTGTGTGTGGGCGGGTGTGTGGGTGACTCATAAATGTCAAAGTTTTGTGTTTGTGTGTGTCTGACAGGGTTTGGGAGAGCTGATTTTTCTTTTTTTATGAAGTTTAGTTTTTCAAAAATAAAAAGTATGCGACAAATTCAACCACTTCAGTATGCTACCATGCCCTATGCATGTATCTTTTTCGATATTTTGAAAGTAATATGAAAAAATCAAATATAGCTGCAAAGAAAATGTCTATTAATAATACATTAATTTATCTGATAGCCATGTCTTCCCAGAGAAAGGCTATCTTTCAATATTATACCAGCTTAAACCTTGCTATCGAGGTCAGCGGAGAGCGAAGGACGCTACACGGTTTGAATGTGCATCCAAGATCGCTCAGACGTTCGTTCTTATTTATTCAGGAAATGCACATCGATATGTAGAAAACATGAAACGACTTTCAACCAATCACAGAGTAGAACATCATCACAGCACAATGAACATCCAATTAGAACACACGACTGTTTGAAGGACTGTAAGAGCAACCAATAGGATTGCATGATTAATGAGCGATCAAAGAAAGTGAGATAGTTTTCCAGCCAATCATCGGACTTCAACATTGGTCAAGCTACAGAGGAGAGTTAGGGATGACGCTTTCGTATCTCAGGAAAACTTAAAAAGACTGATTGTCTATCGTTGAAGATGTTAGCTAGGTAGCCTGCTAGCCATTGGAATGTTGGAGTTAATGGATGGAGTGAGTGGATGGAGTGAAACACTGTGGCTTACGGCCGATAAGGCAGACCACTCAGTATGAGCCGTTTCAAACTGTGGTCTGCGAGCCAGAGAGATGTCGAAATATATTTTTACGTATAACTTTAATATTTCTGACAATATCCTTTGCACATCTATATGAGAAGACCAAGTGCAACAGTGTGGTCCTAGGAATCAAACGTCGCCGATTTCAATGGCTTGGGCACGTTCTCGGGATGGACCAAGACATTTACTCTGTTACGATTTTTGTGTGTACTCTTTTTACTTTTGCAGTACATGTTACTTTCTTCTTTTACTTGAGTAAATTTGAGGTGAAATAAACTACTTTTCACTGAGATGTCAGAAATTCGCTACTCGTTACATTAATTTGGCCTTTGGGAAATGTTGGCACATCTGTTGGCGTCATAGCTCTCTCTTTCTTTCTCTCTCCCACTCTCTCTCTCTCGGGCTCTCTCTTTCCCTTTCGGTCTTTTTCTCTCTCTCCCTCTCTCTCAGGCACTCTTTCACTCTCTCTCTCTCTCTTTCTTTCTCTCTCTCCCCCTCTCGGACGCTCCAAAAGACTCGGACTTAACGCGGACTCGACCTCTAAAGACTCAGACTCGACCCCTAAAGACTCGGACTCGACTCAGACTCGTGAGTTCGGGACTCGTGTACATCTCTAGTATGTGTGCATAGTGTGCTAAGCAGTCTCGCCCGAGTCACAGGTGAGTTCAGCGAAGGGTATTTATTCTGATATTTATTGCAAGGCCACCCCCTGCAACCCCCCCCAGCGGCCGCACACACCTGGGCTGCGCGGGCCATAAACACAGAGAGCTAATGACCGTCGCAGCAGAGAGACTCGCACTGTACACGACCTAGAATATTCTTTTTGTGAGACAGAATTCATTAATGAACTAAACAACTAACTGTTGGGCAGCTGCTGTGTGCACTGGAATGAACCGCTCTGTAGCTCCTAATAAAACATTCAAAAGTTAGAAAAATATAGTTTTTAAACTGGCTGGCCTGCTACTCTAAGTCAGCCATATCCATCATCTTGTTGCCAGTGTTGGGAGGGATTACTTTTGGATTACTTTTGAGAAATGTTTTAATCATATTAAATACTTTACTATGTATTGCAGGTGTTCAACTCACAATATAGGTAAAATTCATCCTGAAAGAAATAAATTAAGCAAGAACAAAAATTCATTACATTTTTTTCTGTATGATTTTATCAACATTATTTTACGTAATCCATAGAATTACTTTTGGATTACTTTAAAAAAAAAACTTTAATCAAATAATTTCAACCAATAATTTCAAGTGTTCTAAATGTTTTAATTTACTAAATTCAGGGTGGCTTCAGGCTACATTACGAGCTGAACAGCTGCAGTGTATGGCAAATCATTTGTTAGAAATAAAACATTTTTCAAAAATCCAAATGTAACCCCTCCCAACCCTGCTTATTGCTGTGGTTTAGATCACAGCACACGCAATGCCATGAGATCGCTTCCCATTAAGGTCATGTACAACACGTCCGCTAGTCAGCGGCGGCATTAAAATGAAGAAGAAAAAAAAAATTACGCTGGCCCCGTGGCTCAGCGGCCCAAGACGCTACTCGAAGGCAGCCCCATACATAGTGTTGTCGCTGAGGCTTAAGACCACAGTGCGCACAGTAGTGTGAGGTAGCTTCCAATCACTAACCGTGGTGCGGCACGGTGGAAGGGGCGGCAGGCTAGCATTACTGCCTCACAGCTAGAAGGTCCTGGGTTCAAATCCCAGCCCGAAC
This sequence comes from Bregmaceros cantori, assembly GCA_900302395.1. Classification (NCBI taxonomy): domain Eukaryota; kingdom Metazoa; phylum Chordata; class Actinopteri; order Gadiformes; family Bregmacerotidae; genus Bregmaceros; species Bregmaceros cantori. Next base: position 11,072 of record OMKY01214706.1, on the reverse strand, counting down.
AGGTCCTTTCTGTGTGGAGTTTACATGTTCTCACCCGTGTCTGCGTGGGTTTCCTCCGGGCACTACAGTTTCCCCCACCACCAAAAACATGTTCTAGTTAACCTGCTCCGGTGAGTGCCCCTGGCCAAAGCACTGGCTCACAATCCGGAATTGTCCCCCGGCACTGCGCCACGGCCACCCACCGCTCCTCAGGGATGGGTTAAATGCGAAGGAAGAATTTCACTGTACATGTTTGTATGTGTGACAAAATGAAGTACCTTAAACTGGCGAGCCAGAACAAATGAATCGTCCACGTAACGCACGTGACTAGAACGATCATCTGGTCTGGATTAAGCAGGCTGGAAAAAAGTGTTGATCAAAAGTTATCAAATCTGAGTGCAGTATGCGTGACAAATAGGATGGAGTCCCATGTCTCAATTTCAACAAGGCCCACCTTAACAGGGCTCTAATTGGACAGTCCGAATTTGGGCGACAATCTGATTTGTCTGCCACGTTGGTCCCATCAGACCGCATAGTCGTGTGCGATACAGAGAATGGCACCCGTTGCCGGAATGAAAAAAAAAAATTAGAAGCACCACAGAGATTGCAAACAAAATAGTACTTTTAGTGCTAGCAGTATATGTGGCAACCCATTATCAATGCAAGTGCTCCTAGACTAATAGCCAGACGAGCCAGAACCAACGCATCGTCCAAGCATCGCACACCGCTAGACGTTTGTAATAGTTAGGAAACTGACGCTGTTGGACCTAACCAATCACTCAGATTTTTACATGGAAACGTCTGATTGGCCACCCCGTGCACTAACCAGGTAAGGAACTTTCCATCCATCTATCTGTAGGTTTTGGTGATTAAGTGCGATTATGTTGCTTGGTGCAGGCACGGGAGTGCAGCGCGTCGCAGCGTGACGTCACTACGGAGAACGGCGATCGTTCACCCGTTAATAATGAAATATGACTATTATGTTACTTAGAGGCTTCAGAAATGCACCAAATTTAATCACTTCTTTCTTTCGTCATTTCCAACAACTCTGCAAAATTTCATCCAGATCCGTGCTCAACTTTTTCAGTTATCGAGGGGACAAACCAACGCGACCAAAACCATAACCTGATACAACCTGAAATTGTACTTCCGCTGATGGAAACTGGGACTGGAATATGGGGCAGGATCCAAGAAAAAAGGTGAGGCCACAGTAATCCACCATGCATTGGGCCCCGGGAGACCGGATACCCAGGGGGGTCCTGTTCGCCCTAAAAAGGCACATTTATGCACAGTGGCATCCCCTGGCGAGCAGAGCAGAAAGAACGTCTCCTCCTGAGACAGTGTGTTAATTGATAACCTTTTTATGACGCTCTTTCTCTTCATGATTGATTCACCAACCCGTTTAAAATGTCAATTGTTCAAAGGTGGTCTCGGATTTATCTGTCTGGGTATATGCATATTAGCTGAGTGGAAGCTACTAAGTTCACAGCCTTATCGTTTGAGAATAGTGTGTTACTTTACACCAGGGCTTGAAAACAAAAGTATTTTTTTAAAACGCTCCGTTCTGAACGGTTCGGGCAGGTCTCTGTTTAACATTTTCATTCTCGAAACTGTTCCGCCACCAAAATATCGGTCCTGAACCGGTTCGGAACACAAACATTTAGTTTGTTCTTAAAGTTCCTTATATTGTGCAATGTTAAGTTTAAATATAGTTTATACAAAATGTTTGGTCGACTTTTAAACTTCAATGCAACTGTATTAACGCTTCCTCGTCTGTCCACAAGATGGAGCCTCAAATGCACGGGGCTTGACGACTGACAGTGAAAGTTGGATGGATGCACAACCGGAAATACGGTAGTCTCCCAGACAAAGGATATGTTAAAATATAAAGAGAACGGATATCATAATGTTTCTGTTCCAGAACATTTTAAGAAATCTTTTTTCGTTTCCATTTCCGCTCCTCGAAAAAGTTCCGTTGGTTTTCGTTTTCGTTCCTTGAACCGGTTCGGAGCTCTGCTTTACAACATTAAGTAATGCATTCAAACAGTTCTTTCATCGAACAAATTTTAAAAATGCTATCGAAATTGCTTAGAGGTGGGTTGCAGGTTGTCATGTGGGTAAAATGTCCACCTAATGTCCTGTTTAAACGCTGTAAGCCTGTTTCCTATGTCAGTTTTTGTGCATAAAAATTTGAGGTCAAAATCCGGAGCCTGAAATCAATGTGATTGCATCGTCAGTGGTTCAGAACGACATCTTTGGACGTTTCAACCCTAAACCATACGCCCTCCATCGTTCTGTTAGGTCCTGTTTCTGTGGCACTGTGTCTGCCGCAGTGCCGCAACCTCTCCCTTTCCCTCTCTGGTTCGCTTGCTTAGTAACTTGTGATGTCCCTTCACTTTAACCTGGGAGTCTTATATAGACAAATCAATACAGAAAATTGTGACGTAACATCGCCCACCTGGTGGGTGCACTGACTGCACCGCTCCATAGAGTATAACGCGGTGTATTTCCCAAGACAACATACAGACATGAATATGATGATATTTTCCCAACATTTTAGGAAAGATTTCCAGACTCTTGTGACAAAAACTTTCATCCCTTCAGGACAATTGGAACACGGGTGGCTGCCTCAATAGTGTCTTGACAGCTCACCATCTGTAGCTGATGGTGAGACTCTGGGATGGTGCTTCATAGACACCCAACGTGGATTAATGCATGCACGTGTGTGTGTGTGTGTGTACACGTGTAAGTGTGTGTGCGTTAATAAAGTCATTTGAACATAAGGGCTCGCTCTAACAAAATCAAGGCAGGTTTATATTCTAAATCGTCAAAATTATATTAATTTAAAGACTATGTCTCAAAGATGGATGCATCTGAATAGACTGTAGAAACAGTTGCAGTGTCTCAAATGCCACCTAGTTAGAACAAACTCACCATTCACGCATTGCTAGACGTTGCATTGGGTCTGGTGAATCCAGGGTCGAAAAACGTGTCAAAAACAAGAGTGTCAATCAATCGTGTCATCCAATCACAGGAGTGGAGTCGTGACAACCAAACTCCGCCCAAGTTTTGATTCGAATAATTCGATTGGTCCGCCCCTGTACGGGTTTATATGTATGCCTGATTTTCCAAGACCCAATGCAACGTCTAGTGCACCAAGGGTCTGTTGCGCACTGCGTCTCTTTGCGTGTTTACGGCATAATCCGAGCCATATTCAGAGCCCAAATACACTTTTTTTTTTTTTTACGTTATTTTTTCCGGCGTCAGCGCCGTTTTCCATCTTTATTGGATAGGATTAGTCAGAAACTGGGTTGAAGAGATGGGGGTAGACATTGCAGACAAGTCGACGAGCGTAGTCGAACTCGCGACACTGCGGACTCTGCGGTAGACGCAGCGTCACTAACATGAATGGGGTCGCGTTGGGTGCGGTGTCCATAACCACTCGGCCAACGCGGACCCCCCAAATGCACAAATATTTGCCATACCAATGGAATGCACCATATAACCAGGAATGTAGTAAATAAAAAGGTGGGTGGGGCTGATGGGTCCTGTTGTTCACTGTCAGCTCTTTGTGCCAGCTCGTTCAGCAGTGACACATCGCTGGTCGCCCACGGGGGAAGTGTGACAGGCGTCGTAGATCCACAGCCTCCAACCCCGCACTCTGCCCTGCGGGGCTCACAGTTCAAGATGGGTGACATGAGACAAAGTTGGAAACGTGTGTGTGTGTGTGTCTCGTCGTATGGGTGCGAGTGTTTGAATGTTGGGGCGTGAATGTGCGCGTGTCCGTGTGTATGCATCTAAAGCCCCCCCTTTTCCACTGATGTGCTAATACCAATGAATGAATGATTACTTCATTATGATTATGATTCATCCATGATGGGGAAATTGCATTGCCATCGCAGAAAACACCAGGCAATTAGACCCAGCGCCACACACACAATATTATACAGAAACAACACAGCGAAAGAACAGTTCAACACATTCAGCTCAACCTCTCCAGTGTCCATCCATTTTGTGAACAGCAGGCGCAAGAGATGCAGACTCGAGTCAAAAGACTCGACTCCCGAGTCACTCGAATCACCAAAAATCGGACCCAAGACTCAACTCGGACTCGCGCCCTAAAGACTCGGACTCGACTCGGGAATCTAGGTCAATGACTCTTGATTCTCGACGAGTATTTGACGAGTCTTTCCCTCTTTTGCGGCTTTAAAAAAAATCCATTCTTTTCCGCTTCCTTTCCATCCACGCGTCCAAAGGCATGCTCAGTCAAGTGTCAATCGGCGTTAAACAATAGACTCGATTGGGGTCCGCGTTGGCCGAGTGGTTATCGACACTGCACCTAACGAGACTCCATTCATGTTAGTGGCGCTGCGTCTACCGCAGCGTCTGCAGCGTTGACTTGTCTGCAAAGTCTACCCCCGAAAAAATTACCTTTTAAAAAAACAAAACAATAGACTTGAGACTCGACTCGGACTCGTACCCTAAGGACTCACACTCGACTCGGACTCGACCCCTAAAGACTCAGACTCATGAGTTCGGGACTCAGATCATTGTTGGAATCAGGCCTTATATACGCAAAGTTCACAAGAGATCAAAGGCCAGCCAGAAAATAGACGACTCCCTGTTGGAGGCATGAAAGCTTAACCGGTCCGTAAGCCAAATAAGGGTTGGGGACATCTTGCCTAGAAACATTCTTAATTCACTCACCCAATTTCCAAGCTTAGCTTAACATCTTTCTAGCTAATGGCACTACTCAGTTCGGCATGCCTTCGCCAGATCATTGTTGGAATCAAGGCCTTATATACTCAACGTTCACAAGAGATCAAAGGCTAGCCAGAAAGTAGACGACTCCCTGTTGGAGGCATGAAAGCTTAACCGGTCCGTAAGCCAAAAGAAGGTTGTGGACATCTGGCCTAGAAACATTCTTAATTCACTTCTTCACTCACCCAATTTCCAAGCTTAGCTTAATATCTTTCTAGCTAATGGCACTACTCAGTTCGGCATGCCTTCGCCAGATCATTGTTGGAATCACGGCCTTATATACTCAAAGTTCACAAGAGATCAAAGGCTAGCCAGAAAATAGACGACTCCCTTTCGGAGGCATGAAAGCTTTACCAGACCGCAAGCCAAAAAATAAAGGGTTGGGGACGACTGGCCTAGAATCCATCTTAATTAACTTCCTTACCCACCCAAATGACATACATCTGAACCTCTCTGAAGCTGTAGATGTGTGTTGAACCCTGAAGCCAGTCATGCATAGATGTATGGTTGTGTATGATTGCCTTCAAGAGCGTGGTCATGGGGTCATCTGTGTGTGTGTGTGTGTGTGTGTGTGTGTGTGTGTTACAAGGACGTGCGAACCTCAAGGTGAACAGACTCCGAGCTTCTTATTCCGTATGATTGATTTCCTTTTCCCCAACATGCACATACATAAACATACACACACACACTCGCGCACAGGGGTGTACCCAGAAATTCTTGGCCCCATGGTATGATATCACCATGGGGCCCTGTTGTTGGATTCAATGGCTGTGGCCGAAATCGCTCCCTATCCCCCTACATAGTGCACTATATGGGGTGCACGCCATTCTGTAGGGGTGTCCGAATTCTCCATGTACCCTATATGGTGCACTGAAAGGATCCCACAATGCACCGCGAAAAGTAGTGAGCATCGGATGTACCCTAGACGGAGCAATATAACCCACAATGCGTTGCGAGACGTTTTAAAAATGACCTAATCTTGGCACGGCGGGAGTAAATAGCGACCGAACACGGCAAATAGTTATACATTTAAGTACTTCTGACTTTTTTTCTGATGATTGTTGAATTTTATAATTATATTTTTTATAATTTCATTTTATAATCATTTTGACGGCGCTGACTCTAGTGTCCAAAATCTCGGCCGTTGCTGTTGAGTGCACTATAAGTGAATGCACCATATGGGGGGTAGGGAGTAGAGGCTGTTTTGTGTGCTCGGCCCTCGGTCCAGTACCAGATTTGACATAGGCAACAATAAGGCACCGGAAGTGACCTTAAGAACGGCGGGACAAAATGACTCCCCCCAATGTTTCGCACATAAACCCGTCTATTGCGTCCACTGAATTGTTGCTACATAAATTAATGCTTTGCAAAGAAGTTGCTTTTTGAACGCACATGCGTGCAACGTGCCTTCAAATTAAATAATTGAGTTCTTCCCTCCATTATAATAACTGCATGTGTGAGTGTGTCCGGTGGTGAGGAGCGGGTGCACGAGTGTATCCGTGTGCATGTGTGCGCACGTATATAGCAACACGCATGCGTGCGTGTACTAGCACGTGCGTGCGTAT
>OMKY01214699.1:0-13985 GCA_900302395.1 Bregmaceros cantori | reverse complement strand
TTATCATTTAATAAGTCCCCCTGGCCCCACCCCCACCCCCCAAAAAAATGTTGCCACAAGGCTGCCACCGTAAGGGTGAGCCTGAAAGTGAGAGCCTACATGCAAAGACACACACGAGGCAGGCATGCATGAGGATGTGCGGCGTAAGGCCAACAGTAATGACAGAGCTACTTCTACCAATGAGAGAAGGCCAATAATTGGTCCATCGGGAGCGGGCGTTTCTGTCGACGTGGGTAGAAAAGTGTCTGGACGATGAAAGGCGGAAAAGCCACATGAATACTAAGGAAAACACGTTGCGCTGCCAGCGAAAAAAAAAATCCCACAGCAAACAAACCCGCTGGCTTTGTTCGAGCGGCACCCTAACATCAAGTAGTGCAACTTTATTCATATAACACTTTGAAACAATCCACGGTGGCCGCGGTGTGGACGGAATTGTGATACTTGTGAGATTGTGTATTTTTTTTAACTGCATCCTCTTCCTCACTGCCTGCCCCTGCCTTTGGGCCACCATTTATCTCTCCCACTCCCCTCTATCCTTATTTCTTTTCCTGCTGATGTGTTACTCTCTTCAACGGTCGCTCTCTCTGTTGCTCCCATTACCACTCTGAAATCAAATGAGGCTTTATTGTCATGGTAACGAGCAGTCTTATATATGGCATTGATAACATGAAACAGACACAAATAAAAACATTCAGATCTCTAAAACTCATAACCGAACAAAAGGGATTAGTGGAAGGTAAAAGAGGTAAGAGGCAGACAAGTCAGACAATGGCACAACAATATCTACGAATGGTTAGGACTTGACCTACTCACCCTAACTGGAAATAGTGGGGGCAGTGTAGCGGCAGTAGATTTCCCATTTAGGAAAATTGGTGAAGAAGAGTAGTAAACTTATTTATTTATTTTTTTAAAGTTGTGGGTGGCATCCTAAAATATTGGAAATACTTTATGTTTTTGTATAACAAGAACACATTTTTTTTTTAAAAATATAAATATAAAACGGTATTCCTGCCATTTAAAAACAATTCAATGTATTGTATTAATTAGGATTGACATTAGGAAGATTATTCATATATTGGAAATACTGCTTGTCGTCCAATTCCAGACAAGTGAATTTCATATGTATACATACAGAGAGTATGAAGCCGCCTTTAAATCTAGTCAGGATCTTGTCACAGTTTGGGATCTGTGATATCCTAAATGACTTGAAAAGTTCTAAATGTGCACAAATATTTATTTCACTCTTTTCGTCTTTACCTTTCTGTTCTTCTTCCTCACCCCACCCTCTCTCTCTCCACACCTCTTTATCTCTCTTTCTCTCTCTTTGTCTATCTATCTATCTATTTAATTTGGTCGGTCTATCTATCTATTTAATTTGCTGGGTCTCTTTCCCCTCGTCTCTACTTTAACATCTCTGCCCCACCTATCTCTCTGCCATGTCTTGTTCCCGTAGCCAATATATCCATCTATATTAAAAAATATATGGTTTTGGTTTGCCATACGTACTTTGTAGCATCTGTCATCTGGCTGAATCTGTGATATCCTAAATGACTTGAAAAGTTAAAAATGTCTAAATATTTATTTCACTCTTTCTGTCTTTACCTTTCTTTTCTGCTTCCTCACTCCACTATCTCTCTCTTCACACCTCTCTCACTCTCTCTCTCCCTCCCTCTCTCTCCCTCCCTCTCTCTCTCTCTCTCTCTCTCTCTCTCTCTCTTTCTATCTATCTATCTATCTATCTATCTATTTAATTCGCTGGGTCTCTCTCTCATCTTCTCTACTTTAACATCTCTGCCCCCATCCTATCCATCCATCTCTGCCATGTCTTGTTCTCGTAGCCAATATATCCATCTATATTCTAGCCTCTTGCTGCCATGTAGGAATGGAGGGTCGTCAGGGTTGGTCAAATCATAGTTAAAAAAAAAAAAACAGCCCAGAACTGATGTGTTCGCCTTCAGATGCTCGGCACACCGCCATCTCTCCGCTGCAGCTGATACAAGCCATTGGCTTTCTGTGTCACAAGAGAACTGTGTAACACCAATAGTATACACTGGTGGTTTTCAAAGTGTGAGACGCACCTCCCTGGTCCCCTGGGTGGGGGTGGCGCAAACCCGAAGGTTTCAGGGGAGGCGCAGTGCGGCGAGAAGAAGAAAAAAAAAAAGCTTTATTGGACAATCCGATCACATGTAGTTACTAGCCAACCCTGTTTACTGTCTTAAGCTGGGCGTACACTGTGATTTTGTCAAACGTGTCAAAAAGCTGTACGAGTGAATCGCAGGTGTTAAAAGTTTGCTGCTCACGACTGACCCTCTCACACTATACGATGCGATCCGATGGTCGGATGCGATTTATGTAAAATTATGTTTATGTAAAGGTGAGAAAAAAGAGACAACATCGGCATATATGTACTGTGCACAATAGGCAGGTCTAATGAGACAAGTCATCATTCACTGCCTCAGGAATGAAAGACTTCAAAAATATATTTTGGTTTGCCACAGGCACTTTGTAGCATCTGTCTGAAGGAAGTAATTTAAACGCACTGTCAGGTGGGGAGGACAGGTCATTTACTATTTTAACGTCTTTTTCCTTAACCACTTAATTGTAAATACAACTAAAGCCTGATTTGCATGGGACTCATTTTATCTAGGGACATCTGGTAATTCAGAATAATTGTGGATGTCTGAGTTTCATTTCCCACGTGAATGTGCAATGCTCTTGATTTAGGAAACAATAATTCCACCGCAAATTCCGTTCCGCGACCAAAATATCAGTCCTGAACCGGTTCGGAACACAAAATTTTCGCTCGTTCTTAAAGTTCCATATATTCTGCAACGTTACGTTGAGATATAGTCTATACAAAATATATTAGGTGGACTTGCAAACTTCAGTGCAACTGTATTAACATGAAAACCGGGTTCAAAACGTCTTAACAGTCGCTTCCTCGTCTGTCCACAAGATGGAGCCCCAGATGCATGGGGCTTGATGACTGACGGTGCAAGTTATGGATGGATGGATGGATGGAAATACCCTCCCAGACATAGGATATGTTAAAATATAAATAGAACGAAAAGAAAAAAAGTTTTTATCCAGTTTTGTGGATTTCATAATTTTCGGTTACTGTTCTGGAACGTTGAAAAAATCTTTTTCTGTTTCCGCTCCTTGTAAATTTCCATTGGTTCATTGGGTCCTCGTCCATTTGTCAATTCATTTGAGTGGCATTTTGGCTGAGATAATGCTACAGCAAAATTCATGGGTGTGCGTATGATGCGAAGATGTTCATTTTTTAAAAGATTCCGCACATTGGGTAGATTATTTTCGATCCCTTGTGTGACAAGGACTCAACGTGTCCTCGTAACAATTTAGGGATAAATAAGTTCCATGTGTATGTGCACGTGTGCATCTGGGTTTATAATTGCATGCCTTGCATCTTTTCCATATCCATGAGCAGGAAGAAAGGGAATGACATTCGAAACACTTGCCTTAACATTCAAAACACTTTCCTGTTGTAAGCGCACTGCCTCCCTGCTCCGAATCATATGGGTGTGTACGCGTGCGTGTGTTAGTGTGTGTGAGTGATGTGTGTGTGTGTGTGTGTGTGTAGGCGTGTGTGCATGTGACATTAGACATGCAGTGATAATGTCTGTAAATTGGGAAGATGACAGACTTTTGTTTATCCCATCTGAATGTGTGACAAAATAACACAGAGGTCTAAGGGTAATTGCAAACTATAAGCACTCAAACAGTGCAAACCTGGGCCAAGGCCATGGGATCACTGATGCCAAAAGTAGAAAATGTAGACGCTATTATGTTACTTATAGGCTACAGAACCGTGGGGCTAACCGCTAGACTATCTGAGCTGTGTTAGTCCCATGCAATAGAGTGGAGGCAACTGCTGCGTGTTGCTGCAGTTTGTAAGCTCATAACAGCTGTCAAACTAGCCGCTATTATGTCACCTTACTTATAGGCTACAGAAAATGTAATCACTTCCGCTCCAGGTGTCATTTCCAACAACTGTACAAAATTGCATCCAGATCCGTGCACAACTTTTTTTAGTTGTCCTGCTGACAAACAGACAGACAGACAAACCAACACAACCGAAAACATAACCTGCGTGGCGGCGGTAATTACCAGAGGTCCCAAGATAACATAAGTCCTGTGCAAATCAGGCTTTCGTTGTTCCCATGACTTCCCTATGATGTTTGAGACTCGCTTCACTCTGCTTTGCAGCTTTATGTGTGTGTGTGTGTGTGTGTGTGTGTGTTTCCTCGTGGCACCGGGAACATGTCTCACCCCAGAGCAGACGCACCTGAGGACAATCTCCTCATCAGGGAGGCTACTTGAGACTGGAGGGGGCCACTGTAGAATTCCGGATTATTCCCTCCTCCTGTGACATTGTGGAACTGACACAGCAGGGTTGTTCCTGCCATGCCTTGTTCATCAAATTTACCTCGAGGAACTTAACAGAAAGACAACTTTTGATTGGAAATTTTAGTTAGTATGTATCAACAATTTAGTCACCTGCCCACCCAACTGCAATGGACTTGGATAACCGGACCAAGATAATTAACCCATTCTAAGCCACCCACTGTGGACAGTGTTGAAGTTGTTGATAAGAGCACTCCTTTAACGGAGGTTATTAGTCTACCTACTAGAGATGCACAAGTTTTGGCGGATGACATGCAGAAAAATCTATATTTTAACTCAAATTGGGTTGTAATTGAAGCACTAAAAAATGTGTATAATATTCCATAATATTCTGTGGATGGTCGGTGGGTTCAGTTTTGAACATTTTGAACATTTGAACATCGAAAAAAATGATTGTGGAAATGGCTAGCAGGTGGATAGAATTTTTGTAGTGGTTGTGGATGAAAAAAATGTGTCGTCCGCGCATTTCTAATACCTACATATTTGTTGACGTTCTGAATTATCCTGAAGCTAGTTAAAAAAATTGTCAAAGACAGAATTAATTTAACAAAGGGAGATTCATTTTAGCAGAGGAAAGGGAATTTGGATGGACAGCTTTGCCCCCTTTGTTTCCCCCTTTTTCACCCCCGCCTAGCTGATCCTCAACTAGAAGCACTCAGAGAAAGCAAACCTGCGCCTAACCCCTAAACCTTACCCCTAAACCTAACCTCTAAACCTAGTCTAACCTAAAATGTAAAAAAAAAAAAGCGCAATTTGCAGGTTGAAAAAAAGACGGAAAGAAATGATTCGAACTCGGGACTTTGGCGTAAAAGTCGACTACACTACCACTGCACTATACAAGCTAACGCAAAGATAGGGAGAACAACCTTAAGTTGCAGTCGGCGGCAGCTCTACCATGTTTTAATTCCGAAACATCCCGAACACGATCAGAAAAGTTCGGAAATGGCACCGCCGGTCACAAATGGCATCGACTGTTTAGGAGACTAATGCGCCTAGGGCGTAGCTGCGGGAGAGCACGGCCACGCGTGACGTCACTACGGAGAACGGGGATCGTTCACCCATTAATATTTATATAGCACTTTTCATGCAGAGTTACTCATAGGCTACAGAAATGCACCAAAATGGAATCACTTCTTCCTTTCGACATTTCCAACACTCTGGAAAATTTCCAGATCCATGTTCAACTTTTCCAGTTATCAAGGGGACAAACCAAAGTGGGTGAAAACATAACCTGCTCTGTGGACTCCGGGACAGGTAATAAAGCTGGAAATTGTCAGAATGGCCCGAAAAAAAACAGGTCTACGAGAACACCTGAAAGGTCTTCAACTGCTTCACTGCCCTTGCTAGTTCCCAATCCTGACCATTCCTATCCAAAGGAAAGATACAACGCCGCTGCTCGTACACATGTATGTGTGTGTGTGTGTGTGTGTGTGTGTGTGTGTGTGTGTGTGTGTGCACTTGTCTTCCTCACAATAAAAGTGTGTGATAACAGGTGCCAGCTAGCTTCTTAGCGCCGGCCACTATGGCGGCTTTCATTTCATTTAACCGACTGGCTGTTTGATGGGAGGCCTGTGAGGAGATTACAGGTGCAGTCAATCACAGTGGGAGCAAACTACCTCACGTGTGCACAGAAGCATTGCACAGACGCACAGACACAGACACATATACGAACGGACACACACACTGGACAGGCACTTGCAAACAAACAAACACACATTGCACAGACGCGCATGCAAATAGATACAGATGCAGACACACAAAAACATACTGCATGGGCGGCACACGCACAAAAAATCTACACACACGCAGACACTGCACTGACAAGCAAACACACACACACACACTGCACAGACACATGTGCATATGCACATGCGCACATAATCACAAAACACACACACAGTAAACAGACACTCAGGGACACACACACAGATCCAAACACACAGGAACACAGTGTATTGGCACACACACAAACAGATACACTGATGGACACTGCACTGACAAACGTGCCTACAGACACACTCTCACAAATACAATCACACATAGACCCACACAGCTGCAAGCACACGCAAACACACACAAACCCATACTGGACACACACTACACAGAGGCGAACCCTCACAGACACTCATCCTAACTGCCGAGGCGAGGCACACACACTAACACACTTGACACACACCCACACTGCATAAGCACACAAACTGACAAACACACAAACAGGGACACACAGACACTTGAATGCATGCACAAAGCGACATCAACACATACGCACACAAACACAAACAGACACACACGCCACACACATAAAAGGATGAGATAAGATTATGGTTTATGGGTCTTGGAGCGGGCACATTTGCAATGTTACAAGACTTTATGGTGTGTGTGTGGTGCTTGTCAAAAAAAAGATAAAAATGTGAAAGAAGAAATAAAAGGAAAACACTGAAAATATCTTGCAAAACAACTACTAGTTTGCCCTCTAAACTGCTTGTATTCTCTGGCTCTCTGTCTGAGGAAATAACATAGGGATTTATATTTGTAGATATACAAGTGACGGGTGTGTAAATGATGAGTGGTTGCTGCAGGAAATTGAGCTAACATCGTACAGCGATCACACAATCTTTTCGTCTTTTTCTTCGTTGATCTCCTTCTCCCTGAGATCTGTATTTATGCAGTCTCTCCATCTTGTTTTGGGTGGTCCTCGTCTTCTGTTATCTTGTATTTCCAGCTTCATCACTTCTCTTCCTACGTGCTCTTCTCCAACTCTACTTCTTAGGTGTCCGAACCATCTGAGTCGAGCCTCTTGGATCTTCTTAGAAACTTCTACCACTTTCACTGTTCCTCTTGATGTACTCGTTTCTTATCTCGTCTCTACGTGTAACTCCTGCTATCTATCCTAGCTTATTCACCTCTGTCACGTTCGTGCCAATTTCTTCTCTTCCATCTTCTTTAACGGTGCGGCTTCCAAACCGTATGTTAAAAAAACTATCAATCCTACAATGGAGAGAGATAGTGACAGGATTAAATCGGAAACTGGAATGAAGAGTCGGGGGGGAGACATTGCAGAACACGTGACGCTGCTCGGCCTGTGGCCTGGGGGACGTGCTCTCTAACCACCGCCACCATTTTTTTTCTTGGAACATCTCCATCGTTTTTATGGCAACAATCGTGTTAGTGCCTAACGATGCTGAAATCTGGCAAGTGAAATGTGGTTTCTTCGACGTATCAGTAAAAAATAAGCTGGACCATGAAGATAACGAACAAATCCATCCTCAGTTCTCTTACAAAAAGACAACTGCTGGATGCCATCAGCACAAGAAAAATGTCCTTTTACTTCCATGTTAAAAGGAACAACAACATCTTGAAGAACATTCTTAAAGGCAAGATGGAGGGGAAATGAGGAAGAGGGCGACCCCGGGCTGTATGGACAGACAACATTAGGCAGTGGACTGGCTGGAATTTGGTGTAGCAGGAACACCGAGGATCGAAAGCTGTGGCACATTATCTCCCATCAACCTCTCCAGAGGGATGTCACCGTAAATTGACCGGACGATTGAGTGTTTGACTGAAGCCCCTTTTCCACTGGCTTCCTTAAGGCCAGCACGGCACAGTTCACATGCACATCCACCACGAAAATCGCTTCTCCACAAGGTCAAATCGGCCAGGCCAGGTTTCAGGACCCGTTGAGATGTGGGTCCAGAATCTAGCCTTCCTTGGCCACATTTACTGGTCGCCGATTGGTCAAACTCCGAGGAGGTGACGAAACGTGGCCGGCCAATCACAGGAGGGGGGCGTGTTACCATTGATATTTGGTGCCATGATCCAGATCACGTAGTGTGCATTAAGTAGGTATTCTCTATAGCGCCACCTTCTGTTTATGTGCGATGTAACCTAGGATGGTTGCTGCTAAGAGCCAGGTGGGATACATTACCAGTGGGGGGTATGAGCTTCCGTAAGCAAGGATGAGTGTGGATGTGGGTTGTGACCACGGTGTTAAATGTCGCTGCCAGAAGCATTAAATATTTGTTTCCGTCCAATGTTCGATATTATCTACCAATGTTAGATGTTATCTACCTATGCTTGGCAAACGCTGTTAACTGTGATGTTGACGACTTAAGTAGTGAGCTGCCATAACACATGTACATAGAAATTAATTTAAATATGTCAAAGAAAGAAAATAAAGAATATAAAGTGTTTATGTTTGTTTATTCAGGATCCTGAATAAACTCCAGGGAACAGAAACAAAACCGGAAATGTCATTATTTTTTATGTTCTGGAACAGGAATACTATGATAATAGTGATAATAAAATAATGCTAATAGGTTGATAACGGTTTTATTTTGTTCCTAAAAGTTCTGTTGAAACACTGCCATGCGCCGGGGGCCGGTGTCTGGTGCTCCGCCAGTCTCTGCCGCCGTGCGCCTTCCCTGCCCAGCCATGCATCGACTTAAATTGAAACACTGCCTGGCTCAACTTGGGCCAAGCTGACAGGAACAAAATTAACCGTTACGGGAACAATATTTTTGTGTTCTAACCGGTTCGGGAACGTCAATTTATTGGTGGAACTCATAACTGTAAATGTTATAATTTTGTTTCTGTTCGGAAGGAACCGCTTATGAAAAAATATCATTTCAAAGCCCTGGTTTCAACTAAAGGTTTGATACATCCCTACATTCCTTGCATGCCCAAATGTTCTTGGCCTGGCCCTCCTGAAAGAGGATGTATGGGCTATGCAGAGATGTGTCACCCATTGTTTTGACGTGACTTTTATGTCATACGCATGACATACTGCTCTGAGTGGATAGACTCAGAATGGAGTGCCCACTTCCTCGCTGGCCTCCATCAGCATTCATATTCAGGCATTTCATGTGCACGCGCTTGACGTCTGGTGTAGGTGATGAAACTTTCACCTTGTGTAATTACAGCACTTGGTAGCCTCCCTTCTTACATATTCTGCAAGTATGTGCATTTTTCTTTACACAGAAAATAATGTAGGCTGAGGTTATCAGTAATGCCCTTGATTTGTTCTTTTTGCTTTTCCAGCACTTAAACAAGCAAGACTTTACTAATTTTTTTGCTCCAAAAGTGATGCGTCATCAAAGAGATTTGACCCTGCATTCAATATGCTCCCAATGGCTGCAGGCCGTTTCAATATCATTGTTTAGAATGGGAGAATGTGCTGTTTGTGCGCATGAGCAGTATTGCCACCGTAAAAAGTATTCCAACTAATGATGAATGACTAAGGGGGGATTGCCCTAGGGTGGGCCACTGCCTAATGTGGGACCCTTAAGCTCCAGTGGCTCTAGCTCCTCCCTAGACAAATGAATGTAGGGGATGCACCAATACCATTTTTTTGAAAACCAATACGAGTGTGAGTACAATCATTACAGTACTCACCAATGCCAAGTACTACCGATACCCAATGTTTTTTTAAAATGATTTATTTAAGCTTTTCAGCTATTGGCTGAAAAGCTTAAAATTTAGCCTATGTAAGCGAAAAGTGACGAAAACCAGGATACACGCACTTGGAGCGTTGTTACTTGTTCCGGACGATTTGAATACCTTTCAAGTTTCAACATCTGTGGCGATTTAACTAGATGAATATGAAGGGTGTGAGTATTCGTTTGAATTTTGAATTATATTGATGTCTTGGACATGGTGTGTGTGTGTTTGTGTGTGCGCCTGGCCACCCGTTGAAGCTGAAGCCTCTCTAGCCGCTGCTTGGGGGGCACGGCACGAATACCGCTCTTTACGGAGCTGGGAGACGAGGCTCCGCTCAGGGTAACAGCACGGCGCGAGTCCCGGTCTTTCCGCATAACGTTGGATAATGTTATCTGAATATACAACTGTTTGTGATGCCATATAATGTTAGATAATAACGTTGTATATTAAATAACGCTATACAAACATTAAGTCAATGGGTAGGCCGTAGACCATTACATATTTCAGTATGTTTAATAATATTCAACAGAATTACAGTCAAATATATAAATAATCATATGAAGCGTCCGTCCATCTGTCGAAGTCGCTGGCTGGTCCAACACCCTGGTCTTCACTCTAGCAGGGGTACTTCTTAAAGGCTGCTGCTGGTGCGTCATTGAGATATCAGATATTGCCCATGGACTTTCCAGCGCCTATTCTTGAAGTGGTGATCACGCGGTGGTCAAGAAGTGGTTATGTAACTTCCCAGTGGGTCAAGTGTATTTCTTATGAAGTTAAGCAAATATTTATCGACACGCAACTGGTATCGGTTCATGGTATCGGCAACTGTTTGGCGAGTACGAGTACAAGCTGCAAAAAAAGGGCCCAAATTAGGGAAATCCACCCTACGCAGAGAGTCGTGAGTTTGCTTCCCCTCACAGACAGCATTGCTGCATGTCTCCTGCCCCTCCTAGCTAACCCTGCTTCTAGTTTCCTCCCCTTCCAGCTAATAAAATACACTGATACATTAAAATGTAGGTGTAATGGACTACAATTAGTATTTTTTTTGTAATCTGATTAGTGCATTCTGATTAGATGTAGTCCATTACTACCTCTAACCCTGGCAACACTGTGTACGGCATATCTTAGCATGCTAGCCTGCCTTATCTTCTCCCAAGTACAAATTGTGACGGTTGAGTTTGTGATGAGGATGGTGAGTTGCACAGAGAGGCGCTGGTGTTTTTCCGCCAAAAGCATGGTAGTATATTTAGCAGCGTTCAGGGAGTCGCATGCTTCCAGGGGAAATAGTTGGCTTTTTGGCCGTCTTGCACATTGCAGACTGCGGCAAACTGCCTCTTTTTTTTCCTCCATGTTAAGGAAAAGGCGAGAAGGCGGAGGAGGAGATGGTAGAAGGGCGGGGGGGGAGGCTTTGGAAGAGCATGCTGTCATATGGCCTAGAAAATGCCAATTATGATAATAGCATTATTTTTGACACTGCTTTTTATTTTTTTACCAAGAGATCCTCTGCAGACTGCTTGTCAATGCCAACTAGTCGTTCATTTTATTTCTGGGGATTAAAAAATGTTGGCGAGATGGATATATCTCAATTTTTCCTCATAACATCAAACAAGTTATCTAAGTCACTGTACTTTTACTTTTATTTTAGCACCTGTTCCAGTTAGTACTATCCCTATGGATTATTTCTGTCCAAAGCAATGATCAAGTTACTTCTACTGGGGCTGACTCTGTGGCACCGCTGGTTAGACCGCTGAATCCAGCCCCATACAGTCTTGTGTTTGTAGTTTAGTCACAGCCCATGCAGCTGTTCTGAGATAACCTAGCTTAGCTTAGCTAAGCATGCATGCATGAAACCTGGCTTCATAGATATGTAAATGAAACCCTTCTTGTGCCAGAATTGGTCATTTCCGTCCTCTCAGCTTCCATAAATTGATTGGAATTTTTGATTGGCACTATCTATTAAGAGTTTAGCTACCTGCACTAACTTTTCTTTATAGATGCAAAGTTGGTTTTTTTTAGCTCTTTTGATGTCAAACTTTGCCAAATCTTTTTTTTAGAATATAGTTAAACTCTATGTGACAGACACACACCCTCGACAGACACACACGGCCAGAATGCACAAAGAAAATGATTAAAGAATCAACCGTCCTTGGTAAAGGTGACTGGTTTTTGTACACAAACACCCACGCCCTCAAAGTGGGAATGTTTTGGAAGCAACACTTTTGCAACCCTTAAAAGTACCACATGCAGAGACAAATACACCCACACATAAAGACTCGTGGAGGCACACAGACACACATACACGCACAAACAGACTTAGATACAGAATGACACGCACACAAACAGCGACACACACATAAACAAACACAGAGAGACTGACATGCACACATACAAACACCTACAAAGATAAACAGTGACAAACATACAGATACACTAGGGGAACTAGAACCAGTGACGGCTGGTGCCATGAAGAATAAAGCACAACCCATTCGCTGGGGCCCCTTTTCGGGGGCAAGCTGCAAACTCACAGCTCTCCGCGTTTGTGTGATTTGTAGGGCACTGTCTTAAAGGACTGAGCCTCTGCAGCGCACTAGTTTGGGGCACTTAATGGTGCATTTCCTTTACATGGTATCAGTACAGCTCGACTTGACTCACTTCGCTGTTTTTGGTTCTCCATTGCGAAAAAGTACCAACCTTTCCGGTACCAGCTACTGGTACTCAAATGTGACATCAGAACACTGCAGATCTAGCCTGGCAAGCCAGAACAACTTAATTGTCCATGCATCACACGCAACTGGAGCGATCATTTGGTCTGGATTAAGCAGGCTTGAAAAAAATCAAAGAGAGACCAGACTAAAGACCAAGATCAGAGGGCTGTATGGCCATGACTGAGACAAAGGCAAGACCAAGATCGAGACAAAGAAAGAAAAATAGAATGCGCTTGAACCACAAGACCAAGATGAGAGACTGTCGTGACCAAGACAAGACAGAGATCAGGAAGATATGGTCTCGAGACATGCAAGTCCAATGGTAATTGAGTAAATGAGGATCAGAATGCCTGTTTGCGTGCTTGTTGATCCCCTGATGGCAGGTGATTTTTTATTTTATTTTATGAAGTAATTATTTGGGCGCAAGCAACATTTTTTTCTGTTTTAGTGGGGTATGTCAGTGAGAGGAAGCAATCTCACAACAGCTGCGTGCGCTGTGAGACTAAGCCACAGACACAAGATGTGGAAGATCTGTAATACGGCTGGATGCAGCACTTTAACCAACGGCGCCAACAGAGCCAGCCCAGACTAAAAGATTCCTTGGAAGTTTTGTTTAAAAGCTATATATAAACGCTCTATGAAACACTATTTATGTTTTCTAGCCAGCCAGCCACAACCGCTGATCTCTAACACCAATGCTGTGCTAGTCTAATTTGGTATCGTCCTGTGCAGCCACCCTTAGTACACCCAGCAGAAAGCGTCTGTGCGAGCGCGGTCGTCCTGCTTACGTGTGTAATGAATAACAAACCGTATCGGCCATTACCCTCGAGATGAACAATGTTCTAATTTGCCAGCCTTATCTGACCACTCTCCTCTGCCTTTGCCGCGGACGCATTCCCTTTTTTCGTACAAGAAGCCCTGATAAAGAAATACTATAAGAGTCAGATAGTTTCTGTGGAGACTTGGCCGCCAGCCGCCTCATTATTTGCCCACTTGGTGTATTCATTATGGCGGTGGTAGCGTGACCTTTCCTCCAAGCCCCCGGTGCCGATGGACGGTATGTGTTTATCTTTGTGATAATAGCGATAGTTAACAATGATTATACACTAACGTTTATAACAGTTGAAAAAAATGCACTGGTGTTGTGCTGGCTCTGTGGCACAGTCGGCAAGACACCCGGTTGCCAAGGCCTGATTATTATTCATGTAGCATGCTTTCATCAAAGTGCACTTAATAGATATATTGTAAATAGCCAGCAGATGTGAGGCTAGCTCTGCTGGCCATTGAGATGACACGGCTCAAGTCCAGAGAAAATAATGTATTTATTCCTACATTGTGTAACACTCCATTTTATATATAATTATTCACCATCCAGACGTATATTACACTGTATTGTAATGTGTTATGATAATATATTTA
>OMKY01214694.1:0-10492 GCA_900302395.1 Bregmaceros cantori | reverse complement strand
CGACCTGCTGGCATTTTCATGGATACCTGGAGGCTGAGTATTGGTTTACTGATCTCTAGTTAACTACTCCGCCTCTTACCCATGCGGTTATGGGTTTCTGCCGGCAGGCGGGAGTTTATGTGGCAATACGATCGTTTCTCCCGTCTGTCCGTCCGTCGCTTAACTCTGGCAGCTAGCCTTATAAGTTGCGACTCAAACCTTCCGTAGTTCCCATCTCCGGGGACCGGTTAGCATATGATTATATCACCCGGCGAGTCATGGTCAGTTTGTACCACGGATATACTCGTACGATACCATCTGGTGTATATGACGCTAACTGGTTCCCCATCGAGTCGCATTTATGGTTAGTCTGTTAGAGCTAAATCTCTCGTGAGTCCAATTCTTACTCACGTTATTCTGCCAGTATCTCTGGCGTATTTCAGTGTCCCGCAACACACTCTATTTGGGCTGAATGCTCAGTTGGCATTGTATTCCAGTACACCAAGCACGCACCTTTGACATGCATCACACACCCAACTCCTATCTTGCATGTTTAATGGTAGTTGTAAAACAACTACCATCGAAATTCACAACATACAGAAAGTATGGCTCTAAAATATATCTGGGATTCTGGGGATATACGTTTAGCATTCGCGACGGCTGCATAGGCCTAGTTATTCGAGGTACATTCATAACAGATAAGCCTGATCTCTTTATTTGGTTACACACACATAAACATCATAAAACATAAACATAACATATTGCATAAACATAACGTAAACATCATAACAATCATAAACACACAGCACATTTGCACACAAGTGTACCGTGTGCAAGAGTGCTCTATGGTGCATTTATGGCCATGGTCATTCAATCATTTTTTTTTTCAATTGGCAGAATTGCCAATGGAGTGTGTCAAAGATATTGACGCTATTGACTGATGCTAGGGCTGAATCCAAAACGAGCACCTTTGGGGTCATTCTGTATTGAGTTTGTGAAACGTCCATCACAGCAGCCTGACCAGGTAGCAGGTGCTGACGGATGTGCTACTGGTCTGAGAGAAGATCGACCCGCCACACACACACTAGGGACGGCCCAATTATTCGGGGGCAGCCTCGACGCGGAGTCACGGAAAATAGATACAGTGCATCACAAACAGAGCATCCGAAATCCTCGCCTCACCCCTACCATCACTCGAATTCCCTCACCGTAAACAAATTCTAGGAAGAGTATTTTGCCTTCTTGCTACTGCCTTCTGGGAGGTGCTACCGGACAATTGCCTCCAGAACTTCCCGCTTTAGAAACTGTTTAATTCCTACAGCAATCAATATCCTGAACAATACCCAAGGGCCATTATGATGTAACTGTGATTGCATGTAATAGGGGTGTAAATAATATCAATTTTGTATCGATATATCGCTACAACAGCTGACGTTACAATGTATCAATGCGTCCGCAAGAGTATCGATCTTTTTTCTGGTCTATTTTTATCCATTTGCTCCTGGACATAATTCCACTCCCCTGTCAGGTAAAAGAAAATAAAAAATTGAAGAATGGTATCGAATCGTATTGTTGTTGTCGTGTTTCGACTACCACCAAGTGGCAGAAAAGCACTATATGAGCCAGAGATTAGGGGTGGATGTAGCTCGGTTGGTAGAGCGGCCGTTCCAATGACAGGAGGGTTGAAAACCAAAAGGTCGGTGGTTCGAATCCCGCCTCCGACCGTCTCCATGTCAAGTGTCCTTGGGCAAGACACTGAAGCCCAAATTGCTCCCAATGGATCGTGGCGAGCGCCTTGTATGGCAGCAGCCGCCATTGGTGTGTGAATGTGTGATTGAGAGGTCACTATAAAGCGCTTTGAGTGCCACTCTGTGGTAGAAAAGCGCTATAGAAATGGAAATCTTTCTTCTTTCTTTCTTTCCTTTGCACGGTAGCTGGGCTCTCCCTAAAGGTGTCCACACACTGCACAACTTTGCAACCTTAGAACTCTGTTGCTTGATACCAGGGGTTAAAATTAACTTTTTTTACAACCGTCCCGAAACCGTCCCGAAATAAATTTTGAGCCATCCCGAATCGTCCCCGAACGGTCCCGAATTTTCTAGGATTTTTAAAAACATGTATTTAAACATTTCTAGTTGTCTTACTGATACATTGATAGAATTATGAACACTTTAAAGTTGTTAAAAATAAAAAAGTACTCAAAACGGCTCAAATGTCACGTTTTTTCCCCAACATAAAAAAATATTTTTTTCTACTTTGCCGTTTTGTAGTTAGTTTGTAGTCTAGAAGTGGGCTATGACGCAAGAGTACGTTCATAAACACCTGCTGTACATCGCGGGAGATTCGGTAAGGCATGTTCACACTCACAGACCACATTAGCTTGCTCGTGTAGCTAATAATTACGTTGAAATCATCGACCGTCGGGGGCGCACGGTGGCCGAGCGGGTAGAGAGCGCGTCCCCCAGACCATAGGACGAGCTGTGCCGCAGGTTCAAATCCCCTGTCCGGCTTTTCTGCAATGTCTCCCCTTGACTCTTCATCCCGGTTTCCGATTTAATCCTGTCTCTATCCCTCTCAATGAAGAATGAAAGAAGAAACGGTCCATGCGAACAGTAGGGGTGTAAATCACAGCCACCATGGCGATTCGATTCAGTATCGATTTTCTGACCCAACAATTCGATTTTTTTCGATTCTCAAGAATTCACGACGACAGGCTAGACAATGTTTAAAATTTGAAATAAATCAATGACAGCTGTAATACCATTATACATTTATTTAGACTGTATATAAACACATACAGTGTATATGGCCATGGCACACATGCCGTGTTTGTGTTTGTGTGCGTTAAAGAAGCGAGGACGGCGCTAAATAGGTTTAGCACCATCCGCAGCACGGGAGTGGAATTACGTCCAAGAGCAAATTGATAAAAATAGACGAGAAAAAAAAATGTATACTCTTGCGTATCGATACATTGTATTGACAGCTGTTGTATCGATATATCGATACAAAATCGATATTATTGACACCCCTAGCGACCAGCGTAAAAAAAGACAATCTGTATGTGATTCAGTTCCGTGAGTCTGTGACAACAACCAGGAGCGAACACAAACTGGTTGATCCTTTATCGGACTCGTGAAAGTCAGTAATGTGCTCGGTCGGATTCCATGTATGTCCGCAACACGTGAAGAATCGATAATAAAGCCGACTTTGACATCGACTTAAACACCAGATACTGAAACGAGCAAGATGGCAACAAGCCAGACCTTCTGGTGTAGCAAGAAGCATCTGGCCCACGGAAGTTCAAGTAATTGCAGTGAAGTAAAAGTCAATACAACGTTGTCATATTTTTTTTTTTTCCTTGATTGCTGTTCTTCATCAATTCACATCAGGGGGAAGGCAGGCGTGGGCATCACACGCCACCTTAATCACTACTCGCGCCACACAATCTCACTCCCCAAATTACACCTCCGGTTTGGTGCCTAAAAAGCTGCCAATTCATTTGGTAGTGCCATGCTTTCTCCAGCCAGATTTGTGACACGGATGTTCCCCTGATAAGGATTTATAACCCTGTCAGACGACGGCAATTCAGTGGGGGGTTTAGTGTCAGATGCGTTTTAGCCTTCCTGTTAACTCAATAATAAGAGCCTGTTGCTCTCTGCACTGTGGAGCTCGTGAGCTGAAGTTCAAACGCTCAAAGATGTACCTCCACGGAGGAGGACGGAGGATGTTACTGTGGCACCACGCCAGGGAAAGCACGCGGGAATGAATAGAGGAGCCAGCCTCTTGTGAATGATCAGCTGTACTTACAAACATGTACCATATTACGGCCCGTCAGTATTTACAAATTTTGCGATTCGACTTTTTAAGCAACTTACTTCAATGAGCTTTCATTGTGAATTTAATAGAAACTTGAGTTTGATCATTTGCACTCCGGGACTAGAAGAGTCCTGGTGCGAAGTTAGGTTGTCCTTGTGCTGCCACCTACTGGCCACTACAATGACTACACATTTTAATTGAGTCTCTTGACAAAAAAAAAAAAAACAAGACAATTCGACCATATAAAAAATCTGATTATCCAAATTCTTTTTAAAAATAAGATCAATTGTTCACAGAAGGATGGCACTAATTTTGAAAGTGTGAACTTGAATGAACACCAGTGTCCATTTAGCCTTTTGGTTTATAAATTAACCACAGACTGTATATAAATATGGACGGGCTTCTGCTAGCCGAGTCGACAGAGTCGACTACCAAAAGCACGGAGCCTATGGGATTCACAATAGAAATATACCGATTTTAGCAGGCCGTTTAACCTATTTAAAGATTGCATCTAATTGATGTTTTAATCTATATTGTCGGGATAATTAACTGTTCATTGTGTGAGGGGGGCTCATAATTTCACAAACGCATCAGATTTGGCGTTAATATTTTTTATTTCAGCTCCCATAGGATCCCATTCATTCTGACTCTGTCGTTGGCGCCCTTTGCGGACAGTACCACCAGAAGAAGTCGTGTGTGCGGTGTCTCCCTCTCATATACTGTATAGCTCTCTCTATCTCTCCTGGTACCGGATATACAGGTACTTTCAGCAATGGCAGCGTGCAGTCGGTGGGCACAAAAAAATTTGATGAAAGCAATGGGATGACGTCATGCACGCTGCGTCTACTTTATATACAGTCTATGAAATTAACAGTTAACATGGAGGCCATGAGTCTACCCATTAATGGAAAACAAGGGAATTACACAAGCTTTATATGATAAGACTGTATCATATTAGCAAAAAAAATGTCAGCTAAAATCATCATTAGATATCTCAGATATATCAGAATAAAGGGGTTAATTCCCTTCCACGAGACAGCGTCTGCATCCCTCCGAATCACTGTTCCCCTCACTGCAGCTGTGGAAATGTATTCCCACCCCCTGCCTCCCGCTGGTAATAGATTCACGACCGACACTGGGATACTCTGAAAAGAAAAATGAATTGGACAGACAGATAAACAACACACCCACTCCCCAACACGTCGCATTTTCTGAGACGACCATAGCCAGAGCTGAATCTCCTCGTACACCTCGTCTGTGGTGCCTCCGTATCTCTCTCCGACACTCCCGGGCCAAGCAGAGTGGCACGGCTTTGTCAGTGGGGGAATTCTTATTCTTTTGTCTCTGGTGTGTATGGTTTATCAGTTTTGTATAGCAAAATTTAACTTTGCTTACCCACATCTACGGATAGAATTAGAACTTCGGGGGAAGAGGATCTTGGAATTAATATAGACTTGGATCAATGGGAACAGATCCAATCTTCTCCTTCCATTCACCGCTCATCTATATGCGCACGCCACTGTCTGATTCAATTTAAAATGTGCACAGAGCTCACATTCCCAAAGTTAAATTAGCAGCATATTATAAGGAGTGTTCCCCCATATGTGACAAATGTAATCATGCTGTTGCTAGTCTCATTCAGTACTCATTCAGCTATTCTCATTCATGTACTGGTTGTGTCCCCGACTTAAAAAAACTTTTGGTTGAGTGTATTTACGACGTTATCTAAGGTATTGGGTCAACGTGTTGATCCTAGCCCTATGATTGCACTCTTTGGGACAACGGACTACACCTACAACTGAACAATGGCTAAGGAACATGACTTCATGCCTTAAAATAGAAAAGCTACGGGCCTCTTTGAGAGGCTCGGAACAGAAGTTTTCAAGGACATGGAACGACTTTATAAGGCTTGTAATGGTAATATGCTATGAATTGCTAGCCGATGGCAGCCCAATTATTGTGAACCAACTATGGATAGAAGGACGAACTTCTCGTTTTATTGTTTAGGAAATAATCACTTCAATGTTTCGAACGGTTGATCGATTGTCCGTAGAGTGTGACCAGGACATGTCTTACCTGCAGGGGGCAGAGTGCAGGCTGTGGGCTGGCTGGAGACAGCCGTCTGCATCTTCCAACTTGGGGGGGTTCCATCAAACACATTCAAGCTGGGCACCCTTCCTGGGGGGCTTCCACCAATCAGGTCGGAGCAAGGTAGCCTGGACGGGGAGCTGGAGCCAATCAGGGGAGAGCGCTGGGGGATTCTGCCCGCAGCAGGAGACTGGGGGATGCTGGGGAGAGTGCGGGACTTGGCCAGCAGAGGCCGCTGTAAGGTTCTCTCCAGAGATCTGTTGGGTGGGAGCAGAGCATAGATAATAGTGAAAAATAAAATCCATTAGAGCTGCGACTCATTCATTGATTAATCGATGATACATTGATTTTTGAATTAATCGGCAACTAATCTGATAATCGATTCATTGACAGCGATTAATCGTTTCGTATTTGGTCCGTCCTACCAATAATGTGTTGAACATAGGTTCTTCAATACTTGCAATATCAATAACGTTTTAGGTCAATAAACCTTCCAGTTTTGTGCGCCGCAGTAGCTCAGTCCGTTAAGAGTGAGTGCACTACAAAACACACACATGCCATGATGGTGTGGAGAATCGTGGGCTAACTGCCCTCATCGACATATTTGCCGCCTGTCTCCTGCCCCTTCTTCACCCGTTTTCCAGCCACTTCTGAACAGTACGCATGGGCCCAAAAAAATACATGAAGAAATAATCGTTCGGCTTTCAAAGGAAAAATTAACCTGACGATTGATCGGCAGTAAAAATGACCGATTAATCGATGATCAGAAAATAAACGTTAGTTGCAGCTCTAAAATCCAAGGCAATCCAAGGAAAATGAAATTGTTATCTTAAATCCGGATTCTAGGTTTTGATAACCACACGTTTGCTAGATATTTGCAAAATATTTTTGCAAATGGTGTCCCTATTTGGAATGAAAACACTTGATCGGGACTAATAACTGATGTTATATCAATGTTGTCTATCAAATAAGGACAATAATGATAAAGTACAATTACACAAGTTAACAGGGAAATCGGATTACGATTTACATTTTTAAAAAAATAAACTTTGAACTTGAACTGATATTGAACTATTAAAGTGATATTGACATTGGATGCTCAATTAAGAATTTTAAAACAAACAAATTGAAAAGAGGCTCAGAGTTCTGTATTATTATTATTTTTTATCACATTTACTGTAGAACTTTGCTATTTGGTATTCAACGAGTTAATTAATCAACCAATTGTGTTGAAGAGAAAATTAATTATATGTAATTCGTTACTAAATATACATGGCTATAGAACTCCAGGTACCAAATATGACTGTCTGGAAATGGGCATGGAATACATTTTGACCTCATCCATTTCCCAGAAAGTATACTGTTTTATAACCTGTTATTTTTAGACATAATTTGTATAAAATAGTTGGTGGCTGTAACTATTGTCCATCTTTTCATGACTCATCTATCATTGTGCAATGAATGCCTGTACTGTCTGTCGTTAAATAAATTTCATTCATTCATTCATTCATTCAACAACACCATGGCCAACACCATACGTTGGTGTAACCCAAATATTCTAAGATGTTGTAAAGGACAAAAGTTAATGGTATTTATAATTCAATATATCCACTGTGATTGCATGCATTCCGTTTTTTTTTTCTCTCTCCAGCTCTGGATATAAATGCATTAATATTTTTGTACCAGAAGCTATAAACAAATCAATCACATTTTACATTATCAATTTAGCTGGCATGAATATCAACCTGGTGTTATCTAGGGAAGAGGATGCCACAATGACACATTATATCTACCTTATCTTTTTAGCCAGACGGTGCTGGGGGACGAGAAAGTTGCAGCAGGCTGCTGCAGAGTCCACTAACACTAAGTAATGATTATGTTGTGTGCACATACACGGTATGTAGACCATGGTTCAAATTGTGGTCGAGACATGAGTTGAAAAGCAGTATGCAATGTCTTCTTGTGATAGCTACGATTTGAATGTGCACATTCATCTTCCCAATCTACTCCCTTTTAGAAAAACAGAGGCATTACATACATTCTGTAATATAACCAAATGCAGTAAAATTCCCCTGAAGCCCATATATTTTACTGTAATGTTGGCAGGCATCTCAATGGTTCAATTGCTTTCTGTTCCTGCCATATTCCAGCAGTTCATAACAAAGGCATTCAAACAGTTCATTACGGATATAAGCGGGCACAAACACACAAAAAAACACACAAACACTCACAAATACTCATAAACGCTCACACACACACAGTCAAGTGTGCATTTTCTTTCAATTATAATTGTCAAAAACAGCCCAACAGAGATGCTTGCCCCCGCTGTGATCTTATGACATTATGCAAAGATGACTTTTGGAGAAATGTTTGTCACTTTCAAATATCATGAATATGTATTCACATTTCACAATATGCAAAGTCTGTTATTATGGCAGGCATAATACTTGTTTGGACTTGATAAGCAGGGTTCGCTGGTATCATAGGCAGGCTGAAATGTCAACAGTGCAAAGTGTGTTTACTGTTCCAATGAAAACAGCTGGGCTGGGTGTGGGTATTTCGGCATAGTTAACTGGCCATGGCTAACCGGAAAAACTAAGGTTCAGGTAAATATAAGGTACTTCATTTAGTCGCACGTACAGGGGACTGGAGCAGATAGAACATGTAGCGGGGGAAACTGAAGTGCCCGGAGGAAACCCCGCAGACACGGGTAGAACATGTAAACTGAGTTTGCTTCCGCTCGCCGACAGCTTTTCTGGACATAAAGATGAACATGGTCCGAATGGGCGGGAAAAAATATATATAATAACAATAATAATAATAATAACAATAAACACTTAAACTAAAAATATATCCAGACGGTGGATGTAGCACTTGTAGACAAAACACGTTGCTACCCAACTTTTGCTATTGGTTGATTCTATGCATTATAATTACAAAAAAACATCTAATAATAATAATAATAATAATAATAAGGTATGGTAAAAATATACTAGAAGTATATATCTTTGTTGCAAGGAAAACGTTGCTGTTTATGTCATTGTATTCTCTTTATGAAATGAAATGCTTTATAATTAATTAGCTAAATAAATTTGGGGCATGCACCCACTCAAATTATGGATTAATACACCGAATCTTGGACAAGTCCATCCATCCGTTCAAAAGTTATCGAGTTAACACAAAAAAACCTTACGCGGTGGCAGGAAACCATTACATCCCCTATGCTCTGTTTTTCGGGGTTATGAATACAACTCAACTCTGCTCTCCTTATATCAATATTATTTTTGACGAAATGAATACGTAACCTCATTTCGAGAGCATGCGACGTGTTTGTTTTCTTCCACCGCCACGGCCATTGTTTATGGGAAAAAGCGATCAGAATTCATCTCAATTAGCACCACGGGCAAACTTACTGCCGGCGGATTATGATTCAAACATTATTATCATGATTACTGTGGGCAGCACAGCATATGGGCTTCCTTTTGCAGCAGCGACGGGTGAATAATGATGCCGACATTTTGCTCAATTTATTTCCCGGTCTCCGGCTGTTAACCACCGTGTCCCGTAGAATGTTTACTTTCTTTTTTTGTGTGTTACGTAAGAATGCATGCTGGGAGATGTTGATGGCTCCAATCTTCCCTTCCCAGGGATTTTTTCGAGAAAACACAGTGCACTGTTTTATTATTGCTAGGGGGCGGTGGGTTAAATTTGACATTATTATTTTCACCCCCAGCCCTTCTTTGAAATGCCGTAATTAAGCCAGACATGGTAGCGAGCGAATGCGCTAATGCTCTTTAATCCGGCTAAGTGTGGCGTGGTCAATATGTTGCCCCAGGAGGTTGCAGACATTCTTAACATCCCGTAGCTCAGACCATTCGGTGACATGGTACAAATAGTGTTCATCTAATTGGTATGTATAAGCTGCACGATAAATCGATTTGAAATCGAAATCGGATTTATTTGTTCGGACGATGTGAAATACAGCGAAATCGATTTACCCATCACCCAGCAAATTTATGGTCGGCCCTTGTCTTTTGCTCTCGGACACGCCCCCTTCCTCATACACACACACACATACACATACACACACACACAAGTTACTTTGGCTGTGGTCTCTGCTGGCAGCGCTGAACTAGTACTCGAGCGAAAAGGCACCAAATCAGTTGTGTGGAATTGGTTCGGTTTTGAAATTAGGTTACCCCGCGCTGCAAATTGTGTTCCGTTGCACAACGAGTCTTTCCAACACCGAGAAAGTGGACATTCAGCGGACGCGGATGGCGTGTTATGCTAGCAGCTAAATATGTTCTGGACCCAAGGAGCGACGTTCCCCCGCGAGCCGAAAATATGTTGCTAATATTTTGCCGTGTCTTTTATAACGCTACTCGAGAACGAATCACCGCGCTGCCTCTGAATGTCCCGCTGTATTCGGTAACGACCGTTGTCATATGGTCAAGCCGTACAATGGAGCCGTATGAGTTTAACCATGAATTTTGTTACGGAGGATTGATCTCAGAACAGCGCTGTCTGCAGTCGTTCCTCCGGCGAGGAGATCGCTAGCGAGTTAAAAGTTTCCCTCACAATACATCTACACTGTTGCACTGCATTAATC
>OMKY01214677.1:0-12282 GCA_900302395.1 Bregmaceros cantori | reverse complement strand
GGCCACGTCATCGCCGCACGCATCACCAGTGAGAACCCAGACGAGGTATCGTCCATAGCTCTGTAGTGCCTGTAGCCCCTGTTATGCCCTGCAGAACCGGACGAAATGTGTCTTTCTCTTCTGTCTGCTGTCTATACCTTTATTCCGTATTATGGATGCTTGTAAGAAATTCTCTACTCAACTCAACAGGTTTTTTTATAGGGCCAAAATCTCAGCCGAAGCTGCCTCAAGGCGCTTCACAAAAGTGATTTTGATTTTAGATTTTGATTTAAGAAATATAGCAACTATTTACCTAACTACTTTTCAACCTTGAATTCCCAGTTAAGGACAGTGATTGGGATTGGTTACAGAACTCCTTTAACAGAGGACTGGAGGAAAGAAGAGATTGAGATGTTCAATCAATCAGTCTCAATCTTGGCTAGATGAACAGGTGCCTACAGATAATAGACATACATTTAAGTAATAAGATTAAAGGTTGTCAATGTGAAAACTCCTTTAACGGAGGAAAAGACATTGACTTTTAGATTAAAATTATGTCAGTGTGAAAACTGACATTAACTTAATGGTGTCAATGTCAAAAAAGACATTAACTTTTAGCAAGGGAAGTGGGATTGGCAGAGATGAACCAGGGCCGGAATTGTGTACTGTACTGAGTTGTGAAAGACCATGATCAAGCATGCAGCCTGGAGCCCCGGGAGGGTAATATTGATTATTTTGCCTCTCTTCCTCCTTCTTCTTTCACTGTAACTTCCGGAGCCAAAACGCTAACTCACTGCTAAGCTCTTGACCAACGGACAAACTGCAGTTGAAACTGAAATTGAAACTATCTACCAAACCGGGCAGGCTCTGTGATAACAAGTGATTTTATTTTGATGCTATGTACTAAATGCACTAACTGTGGACTAGCGGACGTGCAGTATATCACCATCTTCCTGCGCTGTGTTTTTAAGCCATATCGACAAGAATATGTATGGGGCTACCTTGGAGTCTAACCCCCGAATGGGCCATTCTATGTTTGTTTTATGCAATATTTATCAATTGTGGCTAAAAATTCAGAATTCTTGGTAGTACGTGAATCAATGATTTGAGGGGGAACTTGTAACATAATGATTTTGGTTTGCTTCTCTTCAGAGGGGGTCTCAATGAGTTCTCAATGAGGTTTGAACCACGGCTCTAATTGTTGCACAGGGTTTCAAGCCGAGCTCCGGGACCGTCCAGGAGTTGAACTTCCGGAGCAGTAAGAATGTGTGGGGCTATTTCAGCGTGGCCGCAACCGGAGGACTCCATCAGTTTGCAGACTCGCAGTTTGGGCACTGTTTCTCCTGGGGCGAGAACCGAGAAGAGGCCATTTCGTAAGTACCACGCGGTTGGAAAAAGAAAGGAACAGATCCATTCCTGCATTATGTAACTTTGTGTTTGTTGTCATTCAACACTGTTTTGTAATTTTAAGGTCCGCCAGGTGGCGGCACCATTTCTTTTAGTCTCTTTTGGCTTTACCTTGTCTATTACAGCTTCAGATCTGAATGTTTTTGTATCGGGGATGTAAAGGCTTTGTGTTTGAGGCGGAGGCAGACCGCTCGTGTTAACGCGATACGTTTTGAACAGATGAATGGGTTTGTCCCATATTCAGTGTGTTAATGCCCCTAGAGCATTAACACACCGAATCTGGGGCAAGTCCATCAATTCGATTTTGGAGGCCGACACTTTCACGATGGCTGAATTCAAGATGGGCAAATTTCTGTATTTTCCATAACTAAATGTATGTAATTAACATACATTTTCCACACCTGACCGGGTGGACGAATTTTAGCTTTAGTTTTTGGGGGATACACCATTTACAGTTGTTTCAACACCATAGGCCTGGTTTCAGGTTGTTTTTCCGAGCTGATCAGAAATGGAGTTGAACTCTCCATAAGAAATGCACAGGATGATATCAAGCAGTTTAATTGTACACCTCACTTTCATGATCACCAGGGCTGTAGGATTTTGCCTGAAAATGGAAACCAAAATCCTTGTTTTTGTAATCTTCATTTTTCAATTGGATTTCTTGAAGAAAAAAAACGCCAATATCCAAACCAAGAATTTTACAATTCCAAGTGTTAAAAAGGTATAACTTTCAACTAGGGCTGTGCAAAAAAATAGATTTGAAATCGAAATAGGATTTCCTTTTTACTATTGATAATAATTATTTTTGCTGGTCTGGCTTCAAGTAGTGTGGGTAAATAAAATGTATATAAATTGATAATTGTTTTTAAAAAATTGACACCATTTGCAAAGTTTGAAATATGAAACTTGTAGTTTTTGTAATTTTGTCCTTTTTCTTCAAGAAATTGGAAACAAATCGAAAATTGAGATTTCAAAGACACAAATCGTGATTTTGTTTTTTGGCAACATCGTACAGCCCTTCTTTCAACATATAGCCAAACCAGTAAAGCCCAAATGATTCATTGTGCGTCTGTAATATGGTGCCAAATCAATCAACACAGCAATATGCCACAATCCTTAAGTCAAGTTAACAGGAAAAACTGACAATTTGCCCCTTCAAATCAGCAGCTGAATGAACAGGAGAGGTGAAAATGCACAGAAACATGCTGGCAACACATGACACATGAGCTCATTTGGGCAACTACCCACTTCCTCTCTCTACCCACGCCCTTCTTTTGAACCACAACATTCTCTGTTCTTTTGCACTCTTACGACGAGCGCAGCTGAATATCCGTGGTTACCTCTGCTGGCGTTGGCTTGAATGAAGAATTCCTTTGGCGAAATGGAGACAATGGAAGATTTTTTGGATGATGAACCTACTCTAGAGTCTGGGTCTGGGATGTTTGATCCCACACCAGATTATGAGTCTGTGATTTTTGATCCCACGGCAAGCTACGAGACCAACTGGATCCCACGGCAGTGGCTTGTGACCATGGGATGGTTCGGTGTGGTGCTGGTAGCGATCATCGTCCTGCTTGTCGTTCTTCGTTATCGATGGAGGAGAGCTGCGGA
Source organism: Bregmaceros cantori (assembly GCA_900302395.1). Lineage (NCBI taxonomy): Eukaryota > Metazoa > Chordata > Actinopteri > Gadiformes > Bregmacerotidae > Bregmaceros > Bregmaceros cantori. The sequence goes on along the minus strand of OMKY01214677.1, from coordinate 9,285 downwards.
GAGTGCCCCAACTGCAGCGGGTGTACAGAGAGGGCATGAGGGGAAACCGGAACCGGAGCCGACATACAGTTCTCTCAGCCACACCACCGAGAATGTTTACAGCACGTTGGCCATCTATGAGAACATTCGTCGCTGACCACGTTGTTACCCTGTCAACATGTTTTGGATCAACACTCCAGTCACCCAGGCTGTTCATTCTGAAGAAGACAAGGGAATGAACAATTTAAACAAAATCTGGAAAGCAAGCAACATATCCCTCAAGACCAAACTGGAAATATTCAACTCTACTGTCAAATGAACGCTACTCTACAGTTCAGAATCCTGGAAGGTCATTCCTCAACCGCTATCTTCAACCGTCTCCTAGGGGTCTATTGACCCAACAACACCATCTCAAATGCCAATTTATGGTGCCTCAGTACCTCACGAAACAAAGGAAGAACTTCACCAATTGCCTATGTAACTCCGAGCAGTGGTGGCCAATCTGTGGTACAGCACTGCTGGTACACAGGAGGATTTTTTTGATTTTTCACATTTCACATCACAAAAATACAATGCATTACAATGATCAGATGGCTGAACCGCTAGTACAACACCGACTACTGTTGCATCGATACCTGGCTGTGCAGTATCGGCCGATACCGATACTTACCGATACCACTGAAGTAACTTCTTCCCAAGGGTTGGGAAGAAGTGTTGGTGTTATCGCTGTAATTTTTACATGCAGTCTATGATTAATAGTAATGGAGGAAAATTATAAAAGCAATAACACATTAAGAATTATTTAATTATTTGAATTAATAATTTATTGTTTGGGTGGTATTGGGGTAGTAACTGAAGAGTTCAGATGCAAAAACACCCAAAAACCCCTCCACTTGACCTCTTTTTGAGAAAAAGGCAATTTTTTTCATCAGGGCATTATATTTAAGCACATGAGAAGAGATATTTTGGACACTTCAGGGAACGAGCTTTACTTACTTTACTTACATTTTTGTCACAAAAACATTTAATTTACATATTCTAGATTTAGACAAGATTCCGGCAGTTTCTGGCGTATGGCGGCGGAAAAATGGCATCGACACCGATACCACAAAAAAGGTGCCAATACCGAGTACGTCCGATACCGATATCGGTATCGGTGCAACCCTAACACCGCCACAAAACACGACTGCTTGCATCATCTCCCTTGAAACATGGAAGAGTGACAAAAAACAAGTTAAAGTGCAACCTGTTTTGAAGCGGACATTCGCGCACACATTGGCCCATCCACTCGCATCACGTTTTTCTCCAATAAACATGGCTGCTGAAACGAGGTTTCACATTCAGCCATGATGGTGGTACTTGGACCGCTGAATGGCTATGAAACGTTTGAAACCCTACTGCCATGAGGAATTGAAAGGCCTTAAAGTAGGAAATGAGGAGTGCAAGGGCAAACCACGAAATGGAGGACATGCAACATAACGGTCTGGAGGTTTAGAAGAGCGGGACAGGCTGTTGTGGGGGAGAGGGAGGAGATACCTTTTAATGTGTGTGTTGCTATTAAAAATTGTATCACACCGTCACCTGCCATTTCATTTTCAACGCTATCAATACATTTGGGGTAATGCCGCTTGGTTTTGTTTAGAGCCTGCAATTGATTATTACATTTCTTAAAATTAATTGCCTTTCTAAATAATTTGAGTTTGACTCTGAGGCCGTTTCTCTACAATCTAATCTAATAATAGCAGGACTTAGAAAAACTTGTCCATGCATGTGAATTTCATAAAATCCTCTGTATGAAACAATGTTTTGAACTTTTTATATAATAATCACGCTAGTTCAGCCTACATTTTAAGTGGAGATGGAAAAAAAAAAAAATAAATATATATATATATATATATATATATATATATAATATGAATGATTGTAGTTTTATGTCGTTTTAATCATTATAAACCATTTTCAGCGTTTTCATGTTGGCTGATGCCAACTGAGCATCGCTTTTTCACTCCCTTTCGCTCAAGCAGGAGGAAACTTTTCACAAGTATCATGTGTAGAACATCCCGTCTACGAAATAGCACTTATCAAACGGCTGTTAGATATTTGAATGGGTCCCACTAGTCTGTATTGTGTGGCAACATGCTGCCGTGTGTACTTGTCTACTGTTGCACTTTTTGTTGACTATTGCACTGTCATGATGTCTATTTGTGTGTCTAATATGTTGACACTGTGTTGTATGTGAGCAGCAACCAAACCTATTCCTATCACATTTTGAAATAGCAATAAATGATTGAATCTTGGAATTATTGAATCTTTATCGGCCAATATATATATATTTTTTACCCTATCCTGTTCTAAAATGAAGAGAATTAACATACAATGTGTATGCTTGCCAATAGATACTGAGGTATAAAATCAAAAGTATGTACAATATGTGTGAAAACAAATAACCTACGTATGGCTGTAGTCATAAGTATCATGGCTAATTGAGAAGAGCTTTGCTGTCTTAATGGTGCTAACTTGACTGTTGTGCGTAGCAACATGGTGGTGGCCCTGAAGGAACTGTCTATCCGTGGGGACTTCCGCACCACGGTGGAATACCTCATCAAGCTGCTGGAGACGGAGAGCTTCCGGAATAACGACATCGACACTGGCTGGCTGGACCACCTGATTGCTGAGAAAGTGCAGGTAGGAACTGAATCATAGACTGTATATAAAGTAGACGCAGTGTGCATGACGTCATTCCATTGCTTTCATCAATTTTGTTTGTGCCGCCGACTGCGTGCTGCCATTGTTGAAAGTACCCGTATATCTGGTACCAGGAGAGATAGAGAGAGCTATACAGTATATGAGAGAGAGATACCCCACACACGACTTCTTCCGGTGGTACTGTCCGCATTGGGGGGGCAACGACAGAGTCACAAAGAATGGGATCCTATGGGAGCTGAAATAAAATATATTACAAAATATAAACAGCCCTATCTACTTTTTGTTTGTTCATGTTTAAATTGAGGTGTTTATCAACAGTGCACATTTGATGCAAGTGTCAACCTTCGGTCGTGTCCACGAATGCTCAGATGCGCGTGCATGATTGCGCGCATACTTGTGCTGGTGCACGCAACTGCGCCAGTCGGCATGCGAGTGGGGGAGGCCGCTCCTACTACGTATAATGAGCTCCTCCCAAGGACACATCACGTTGGTTGCGATGCGTTTTGGAAGCGGACACTAACGTGATCGCTCGTCCCTGATTGTCTGTGTGTGTCGTGCAGGCAGAGCGTCCTGAAACCATGCTGGGTATTGTCTGCGGGGCGTTGCACGTGGCGGACGCCGCCTTCAGGAAGAGCATGTCTGATTTCCTCCACTCCCTGGAGAGGTCAGTGTTGTGGATGACATGGATGTCATTAACTTACTTTGTTTTTTGTTTTTTTTAATAGTGTGGCTCAGTGCCAATAAAATATTTTATTGCAAATAAAAATGGATGCAGATGCAGTACCGCATTTGCCCTCTCGGGCCATATGAAGGGGCCGTTTAGCGGTGGTGGCGTATAGTGACATTCAGCATTTTGTCATAAATCAGCTTTTTTTTCCCAGCCCATTCAGGCTGTTTTTTCCAAGCTTTATTCATTAGGGGCAGCGGAAACAGGTGAAGATGGGGGGGCAGACATGCGGGATATACGTCGGTGGCGAGACTCGAACCACCGACTCACCGCGCCATCAAGGCATATGCGTGCTTTCCAGCGCCTAACCAACTGAGCTACTGGGCAGCACATAATCAGCATTTTTAGTAGTATTGCACCGATATCGGTATCGGACATACTCAGTATCGGCAGCTTTTTTGTGGTATAGGTATCGGCGAGTACCAACAACGACGACATATTTATATACAGTCTATGGTCTGAATCCTATTTCCATGTGTATATTACTTGTGCTTATTGCAACGTGATAAATGTGAATGCTAACAACTTCTTTAACACTCTCCTCTGTGGAATGCTGATGTTTGCGCCCCCTAGGGGTCAGGTGCTGCCAGCTGCCAGTCTGCTAAATTCTGTCAACGTGGATCTGATCTACGAGGGAGTCAAGTTCTGTCTCACAGTGAGTCCCTACAATCACAAAACATCTTGGCCATAGAGCACAGTGTGCCTCTCAGAGAGGCTGGTCCCGTGGCGTAGCGGTTAAAGACTTTGCACCAAGGCAACCCCATACTTGGTTGCTGTGGCTGCGATCACAGCGCATGCACCGCCGTGAGACGGTCATGTACTGCTGGTCCGCTAGTCCCCACTCTCTCATCCCGTATGGTTAGGGGTCGAAACGTCCGAACTTGAACTTGTGATGCTGCCCGTGCCTGTGAACTAAGTCACTGGCACTATACATCTACTGGATACGGGTGTCTTACTGACTGAAAACTGAATTATTTTTTTAAAGTTCTGTTCCGAACGGTTCAGGCAGGCCTATGTTTAATGTTTTCATTCTCGGAACTGTTCCGCCACCAAAATATCGGTTCTGAACCTGTTCGGAACGCAAAAATTTTGTTCGTTCTTAAAGTTCCTTATCTTGTGCAATGTTAAGTTTAGATATAGTTTATACAAAATGTATTTGGTGGACGTTCAAACGATCAGTGCAACTGTATAAATGTGATACCGACTTTAAAACACTATTACATTCGCTTCTTTGTGGAGCTCCAGATGCATGGGGCTTGATGCCTGACAGTGAAAGTGACCGTAAATAGTCTACCAGACATAGGAAATGTTCAATTACATAGAGAACAGAAAACAATGTTTTTAACCAGTTTTGTGGATTTCATAATGTTCTGTTCCTGTTCCGGAACAGATGAAGGAATCTTTTTCCGTTTCTGTTTCCACTCCTCGTAAAATTCTGTAGAATTCTGTTCGTTTTCGTTTTCGTTCCTTGAACCGGTTCGGAGCCCTGCGCAGAATACAATAAAGACGACATTAACAATAACATGGGGTGGGTGGGGGGTGGCAGAGCGGATAGGGAGCGCGTCCCCCAGGCCACAGGCCGAGCAGTGCGGTGGATTCGGCCAACCCCTCCGGCCTTTCTGCAATGTCTCCCTCCGACTTTTCATCCCGGCTTCCGATTTAATCCTCTCACTGTAAACGGCAGAGGCCTGCAGAGGCCTTCACCGATTTGCAAGTTTGCTTCTATGGAGGGCTACGAACTGGTTCAAGAAACGAAAACCGGAAACGAACAGAATTTTACGCGGAGCGGAAACGGAAACGAAAAAAGATTTCTTCAACTGTTCCGGAACAAAAACGGAACATTATGAAATCCCCAAAAACAGTTTTTTTCTGTTCTCTTCATATTTTAACATATCCTATGTCTGGAAGACTTATTTCCGGTTGTGCATCCATCCAACTTTCACTGTCAGTCGTCAAGCCCCATGCATCTGGGTTCCCATCTTGTGGACAGATGAGGAAGTGAATGTAATGGTGTTTTAAACCGGGTTTCACGTTAATACAGTTGCACTGAAGTTTGAAAGTCCTTTAAATATATTTTGTATAAACTCTATCTAAACTTGACATTGCACAATATAAGGAACTTCAAGAACGAACGAAATGTTTGTGTTCCGAACCGGTTCAGGACCGATATTTTGGTGGCAGAACGTTTCCGAGAATGAAAACGTTAAACTTGTATGTGACATCAACTCTGTCTGCTTCTCCAGGTGGCTCGGCAGTCTCCCACCACGTACGTGCTCATCATGAACGGTACGGACATCGAGATCGACGTTCACCGTCTGAGTGACGGCGGTCTGCTACTGTCGTACGACGGGAACAGTCACACCACCTACATGAAGGAAGAGGTGGACAGGTGAGGGCCTCATCCTATCAGAGGCTGTGTCTGGAATCCCTCCCTAACTCCTATCCCCTACTCCCTGCATAGTGCTCTCACTATAAACTAGTGTTGCACCGATACCATTTTTTGGTGGCGATACCCAATACCTGGCTGTGCAGTATCGGCCGTTACCGATCCCAACCGATACCACTGTTTGAAAAAAAGGGCTGTTGGTAGTATATTATAAAAAAGTATTATAAAAAGCAATAACACATTAAGAATTATTTCATTATTTTAATATTTTATTGTTTGGGTGATATTGGGGTAGTAACTGAGTTCAGATGCAAAACCCCTTACTCCACTTGACCACCTTTTGAGAAAAAGGCATTTTTTTTATCAGGCCATTTTATTTAAGCAGATGAGAAGAAATATTTTAGACACTGCGGGGCGCGGGTTTACTTACTTTACTTACATTTTTCACAAAAACATTTCATTTACATATTATAGATTTAGACAAGATTCCGGCAGTTTCCGCGTACGGCGTGGGAAAAATGGCATCGGTCCGATACTGGGCGATACCACAAAAAAGGTGCCGATACCGAGTACGTCTGATATCGGTATCGGTGCAACACTACTATAAAGTCCACTCAACAGCAACGACTGAGATTTCAGACACTAGAGTCGGTAAGGTTGATTTACGTCATTTTACCTGATATCCTGCAATGTTTCTGTAATCAGGCTTTTATACTTTTACTTTTAAAGTGTGACAAATATCATTTTGAGTTGACCTTTTTAAAAGTACTGTATTAAAAACAAGTCTTTGCGATCATTTGCGTTCTTAAATTTGTTGTTAAATAAAGGTCTGCATGAGAGACCTTTGTTTGAGCGGCAAGGACCGCCGACCACAACCCGCCGATGACCGTCCTTGCCACTCACTCTCTCCGCACGGACAGCTGCTCTCGCTTGGCGAGCGCAGTCCTGAGAGAGAGAGAGAGAGAGAGAGAGAGACTGAGACTGCCCGGTCGCACAAGGTTTCTGTCAGCTCGGTCATGATGTGGTCGTTCCTTTCAGCTACCGCATCACGGTGGGCAACAAGACGTGTGTGTTTGACAAGGAGCGAGACCCCACCGTCCTGCGCTCGCCGTCCGCTGGCAAGCTGCTACAGTACGTGGTGGAAGAGGGAGCACACGTGTCCGCCGGAGACTGTTATGGAGAGATCGAGGTGATGAAGCCTCAGTGTGTGGCTGTCTAAATAAACCCCAGTGCGTTGAACTGGTTCAAGGAACGAAAACAAAAAAACGGGCAAGCGCCGTTTTTCATTCTTTATTGAGAGAGGATCAAATCTGAAACGGGGATGAAGAGTCGGGGAGAGACATTGCAGAAAAGCCGGACAGGGGCTTTAAACCTGTGGCACTGCTCGACCTATGGTCTGAGGGACGCGCTCTCTACCCGCTCGGCCATCGCGCGCCACCATACGGGGAACGAAATATATAACCAGTTTTGTGGATTTCATAATGTTCCGTTTCTGTTCCAGAACGGTTGAAGAAAACTTTTTTCGTTTCTGTTTCCACCCCTCGTAAAATTTTGTAAAATTTCTTTAATTTTTGGTTTTCGCTCCTTGAACTGGTTCTGGTCTGAACTGCATCCAGAGTGTACTGTTCTGTCTTTGTTATCTTAATATCTTCTTGAATTCAAACTTTGTCTGTTTTCTCTTTTCAAAAAACACTGCAGAATTATATTATTATTATTATAGCAGAACTTTTTTGTAAAACCAAATTGATTCTTCAATGCACTGCCTCTTTAGTTACTTGTCAGGATTATAAGTCACACCAATGGCTATCCATTTAATATAGTATAGAAATTGTTGCAACCTGGAAATGTACTTGCTGTTGGCATGACTGCTGTCGCACTGTGTTTTCAGGTGATGAAGATGGTGATGGCTTTGACCGTGCAGGATTCGGGCCGCGTGCACTTCGTGAAGCGACCCGGTGCCGTGCTGGTGCCGGGCGCGGTGGTGGCACGCATCGACCTCGATGATGCCAGTGCTGTACATCTGGTAATTAAATCTATTGGCTTCAGACCATTGGCTGTATATAAATATGGACATGGCATTCGTTTCAGCCGATGTGCCGACTTCCATGTGCTTCTGTTTTTTCATGAACAGAGCTCTGAAACGTCTAAAAACCTTGACGCCCCCCTCCCCTTCCCTCTCCACAGGTGGAGCTGAACTTGGACACCTTCCCTCCCCAGCAGCCGCTACCCGTGGTTGGCGAGAAGCTGCACCAAGTGTTCCACTGTGTCCTTGAAAACCTCATCAAGGTCATGGAAGGATACTGCCTGGCCGAGCCTTTCTTCAGCAACAAGGTGCTGGTTCACAGTGTTTCTATGTGTATACAGTACATCCATCCATCCATCTTGCTATTTAGCGTTGAGAGAACAGGATGGTATTTGTGCCTCCATCCAGATGAAGCAGTGGGTTTCCACCCTGATGAAGACGCTGAGAGACCCGTCCTTGCCCCTGCTCGAGCTCCAGGACATCATGACGAGCGTCGCCGGGCGCATCCCAGCCAACGTGGAGAAGAGCATCCGCCAGGTCATGGCCCAGTACGCCTCCAACATCACTTCAGTTCTCTGCCAGTTCCCCAGCCAGAGGGTCAGTGCTGCCTCTATATGACCGTCTTGGTCCTACTGGATCTTACCGCTGCTTTTGATACAGTAGACCATCACATCTTATTAAAGAGGCTAAGGCACCTGGTCGGCCTCTCTGGTACAGTTCTAAACTGGTTCACCTCCTACCTCAAAGACCGAAAATATTTTGTAAGCATGAACACATGTTCCTCAAAGAAATGACATTAAGTACGGGGTCCCTCAGGGTTCAATCTTAGGACCACTTCTCTTCAACTTGTACAAGCTTCCACTAGGGGACATGACATGTTTATTTATATATAAATTAAGTTTGATTTCCATTGGAGTTTGTGGCGCTTGTCACGGGTGACGCGAATACTTGAAACAAGCGCGTGTCAGCGGTGTTTCAATTCCAAGTTGACGTGTACACCAAAGAGGGCCAGCAATGGGTCACAGGGGACAAAAACACACTATGGTGTTGTGTACACAGATATTGGAATGCCCCTCTCCAAGGAAAACAGAAGTCATGTAGGACTGGACTGGGAAGTCACATGACCAATTAATTGTGTTCACCAGATTGCGAACATCTTGGACAGTCATGCAGCTACCCTGCAGAAGAAACCAGACCGCGAGGTGTTCTTCATGAACACCCAGAGCATTGTACAGCTGGTGCAAAGGTCAGTATCTGGCCACAGGTTTCACAATATAGACGAGTTCCGGGGGTACTTCCGGTCTCTGAACGTCACTTCCAGTGTCATTTACTTGTCGTGTATTTGGCTATTTTTCCAACATGTCTATCTGGTGGGAGCACACACCTACAGGGTTATTTAAAAATTGTGGTGGTAACTTGCGGTGTGCTATTCCACACCCAAATGTTATCGTGCGGATCTGTGAC
>OMKY01214676.1:0-18448 GCA_900302395.1 Bregmaceros cantori | reverse complement strand
TGGCAATTATTTGTGTCATTCAAATTAAACCACAATGGTTTGAACTCTGAATTCACGCCCCGCAGAGCATCTTTTTAATGAATACTAAATGCATACTTCAATTCATAGCATTTTTAATCACGTTTAATAATTTAACATATTAACTGTGAAATTGCTGATAAAACATAGAATTCATGTCATGAAGTAACATGTAGCCATTGGGTGGGAACTTCCAATGTGATAAATAGGGACCAATCAGAATATAGTTGGCTTGACATTATTATTATTATTGTTATTGTTATTATTGTTGTTATTATTATTATTATTATTATTATTAACAATCTGTCTTAACCCAAATCCCCGGTGACTGTGCGTAGGATGTGGAAGGGACTGTACAGCCCGGCCGCTGCCACGCCCCCCACGCCATCCAACGTCCTGTCCAATGTGAAGAGACACTCTGCACAGCTGGAGCAGCAGCTGACCAATCAGCAGGAGGTAGCAGATGGAGGACCCGCCCCCCAGGGCTCCAGACAAGGCATAGCACACTGCAAGACACGCTCCCTGCCCCTAGCCATTAGTTCCACCCCATCCCGTTCCGACTGGCCTCGGCGTTGCAAGCTGCCCTAAATATTGGTTGTCTGGAATGGATTCTATACTAAAATATGCAAAAATATGCAAACTTGAGAATTATAATATGCAAACCTTGCACCGGTGAATCAGGGTTATTTTGCATGTTTGTTGCTCTAACGCATCTCGAAGGAGGAGAAAAAACTGAAGATACAGTTACACGCCCATTGTAGGACATGCGTTTCACTTAAACAATCATGACCTGTACAGAGCTAGGTAAATAATTTATTGCTTATGCAGGAATAGCCCTGAATTACTGGTGCAAGGTTTGCAGATTATCGTACGCTATTAATATGTATGCATATATTGGTTCATTTTAAGATTTCCGGCTCGTGTACCAAGCAAAAGCAACAAGCTTCCCGGCTAGAGCCAGCGAGAGATCAGGATTATTCCAATACCACCTGGCTTTTGTAATGTGGTGTTTTTTGTAAGACATGTTTTTCTGTTATGTTTTGATATAATTTGTGAAGAACATTTGGTGGACCTTTAAACATCAGAACCAAAATATCGGCATGAAAATGTATCATGTGGTATTTGACCTGGGGGGCGGTTTGTGTATGTGTCCACCCCCTTAAGCTAGTACACTGATTTCTCGCCCATTTTTCCACAATTTTCTAGTCGTGTGAGTACGGTATTTTTGGGATGGTCTCATATCGTGTAGTGCACATGGGGTAATGAGAAGCGATTAACACCTCCCGAGCGAAAGCAGATGACAAGGGAGCAGTAGAGCAGTAGCCACAGTGTACGGCCAGCTTTAGGGAGAAAGGATTTTTATTTTATATCTGTATATATTCTTTTTTTCATCACACCAGAGGTAGTTTTTAGTATTGCAATCTTATAGCATATGTGATGATTGTCTAATTGAATTTGGTTAAACTCGTCATTTTTTTTTGTACAAATAATTTGTTATACATTTCTTGATCACAGTAATATTTCGATAGCACTGAAATTTGCATAGTCGTTAGACTATACAGCCAACAACGTATTCACTGACCACACCCCCTTTCTGACTCGCAGCAAATAGCAGCACTGACGGGGCAGCCAATCATCTTCCAGAAGTTGGAGGTTCCCAGGAGGAAGCGTAGCCAACTGCCCCCAAGACACCGTGGCCCAGACCCGCCCACAGCGTACTCCTACCCAATAACCAGTCCTCCTGAACCCCACGAGCCCACCCCCCAGGACCTGCGCCACACCCCTGCACACGACTCTGATGCACCAGTGAACCCGGCGCCTGTTTGACCTTTCTCAGCGACCTTGACAATGCAGCCATGGGACGCACTGACTTCATCATGTTAATCGCTGCCGGCAGCGATTGGCTCCAATTGGAAATTTATTTTAAATGTTGGTTATTCCTCGTTGTTCTTGTTCGTCCTCCATTAAAAGGAGTTTTATCATTGACAAACTTTGACCAAACATTTGGAATTGAGCTATTGTGAGGAAAAACACATAATTGTTTCCAAGGACGTAAAACAAAACACAATTTCCATGAATGGACAATAGGAGCCTTGTTGGCCACAATCAATATTCCAGTGTTCCAATATTCCAATCCATTTTCTTACAAAATAACATTTTTGAAAATCTGGATTGGTCACAGTTTAGAATCCTATTTACATGTGTGTTCTGGCATTCCAAGGAACCATGTTTCTTCCTATGCCCTATCTCTAAGCAATTTTTTTAAATGGCTGTGCCCGAAATCGCTCCCTATCCCCTACTACCTATACAGTGCACTCACAGTAATGGCCAAGATTTCGGACACTAGAGTTGCCGCCGTCAAAATTATTATAAAACATAATTATGAAAAATATAATTATTAAATTCAACAATCATCACAACTTGTCAAAAGTACTTACATTTATAACGATTTGCCGCAGTCGGTCGCTACTTACTCCCGCTGATATTTTTTTTGAAGTTTAGGTCATTTTTAAAATGTCTCGCAATGCATTATGGATTATATTTCTTTGTCTAAGCTACATCCGATGCTCGGTACATTGTGCGATACTTTCAGTGCACTATATAGGGTAAATGGAGAACTCGGCCACCCCTACAAAATTGCGTGTGCCCCATATAGTGCACTATATGGGCGATAGGGAGCAATTTCGGACACAGCCAGTGTGTCTTATCTGTAAAAAAATACAAAATAACATCTGCAATCTGTCAAAAACATGAATTTCTCTACAAAAGACTACCAGAGTGAGGTCCCAATGGTAACAGCTGAATCATTATAAGACCTGTTCTTACACGGTGTTCCCTGTGTATTAATAAGTGATTACTCTTATTGGATCCTATGACTACCTCATTTTCCCCCCCTCTCAAAAATATAGCTGCGTGTTGATCCTGCCAACTCCCCCTGGGTTTTCATCTGTAATGCTCCATTGATGTAGTCTTCCGCACAATCTCACCCAAGTCATGTTACTGATAGTGAAATGTGAGAATCCTGACTTGTAGAACCGTGGATTACCTAATGTGAACACTACCTGTCTGTGCTGTGAATTGACACTGAGAATTTTGGAGTATACGCCGCTACTTTGCACATGCTTGAGGAATTTGGGGATTTCTACAGGTTAACAGCCTCTAGAGTCTAGAAGTACAGATTGTGCAAGCCACTCAACATGACAAAATTGCATGCAAGGAGTAAATGTTTGAGGTTCGATGGCTTGCCCCATGATACATTGACTGGCTGGAGTTTGAACCACCAATGATCATGTTGTGAATGCTAAAATAAGTAGACATACTGTCATTGTTTTTAGGGAGTCGTTATATCATGGTAAGAGCTGCGTATAGTCCTGAGTTTACAGTAACATCCCCATGGGTATACCTTATATTGTATGAATAAAACACAACCGCAACAGACTACTTAAGACACACCGGGAATGGTTGTGGAACTCTGCACTGTTAATCTCTGTATTAACCTCACAAGCTCCACCACCATCCCTGGTCACGAGCCCAGAGACTATGGTTCATCTTGATGATTCTCCGAAATACCCAAACATGTAGAACACGAACTGGATGTTTAGTATGAAAGTTGTTTCACTGGACTTCAATGTTGAATGGACAACATTTCCCACATGGATACCTAACATTTAATGTGTTGTTCAGAGCCGTTCTAATTCGTAATGTGCTGATTTTTTTTTTATAATTTTTGTTTTGTTCTTCAGAGAGGCTGTACATTCTCACCAATTTGTGCAATTCCCTAATACTGTGATCGCTGGATTGATTGACAACCACGAGAATCTAAGAATCCACAATGCAGAAGTTACTCACAACCAGTCACCCAATCGCAACGAGGACACATTGCAAGTCATTGAAATTGTTCCGAAGGAGGCGATGATGGAGTAGTCTGCGCTGGCTACAACATGCTTCCTCGGCAGTGGAAACCATTATGAAATCGTTAGCACTACTATATAGTGGTCCTATTCTATTCAATCGATGAGAGTTTGAAGGAGGCAAGATAGAACTGGGGTTACCATTCACCCAACAGTGAAATGGCTGGAAAGCCATGCTGCCAAGTGGGCCTCCAATGAGGTCTGCAAAAACAATGGCTGATGTTTATCAGCCAATAATACACAATCCTGGCCCTTCAACGTGTAGGCAACATGAAGGCTTTATATGTTGGCATAGGGATTTGTATTGGGCTCTGATAAAAATGTAATATCATTGTATATTAGCCTATTCACAAACTGCGCAGACGCCCTTCCTCCCAGCTATGGTTGCAACTAACTATAGTAATAAGTTGCAGACTATTGAAACAGTCGACTAATCTATTGGATAGGTCTTGAAAAATATTTATATATTTGACAGTGAACAAACAAGACATTGTGTCAAATTGAAATAGTCAAATTTGACCAACACATTGTTAATTACTCGCTTGCAATTAATGTATACCATGTTGATGGTATTCTTCATATTCATTTTTGATCGATTATGTACATTTATTATTTTGTATTTTCAAAAATGTATTAATACTTTTAACCAATAGAGGGTAACGTCAGCACAAAACTGTGCCGTTTTGTCACCACGGACAATGATTCAATTCTTGGACAATTATCGATGATTCAATTTGTTGCCAATTAGTTCTATAAATCAATCAACAATAGTTGCACCTCTATTCCCAGCCAATCATCTTTGGCCAAAATTTGGTGCAGGTCAAACTAATATATTGAATATGGAATGTGATTTTTTTTTCAAATGCAAAAAAAAACTCCCAACAACCTGAAAACGTAATGTAACATGTCCCCGCTATTGGGGTTGGCACTATTCTTTCAGATAGCCACCAGTCCGCTGAATGCTTGAGGCATCAGGCCACTGGTGAGCAAACGCACCATGAAAAAGGTCCGCAGAATTCAAGGAGAGTAACTATCGAACAATACCCGATGGAATTTCTTCATCCAATCGATGCTGCCTAATGTGTTGATAGTTTGTAATACTCTTCTAGTGTTCCTCCTGTGTAGCGGTTTTGTATTTTGTAATTTATTTGTATTTTCTGCACTTTACTGTTACTTTGTTTTTAGCGTTGCTTATTTAAATACATATCAACGTCACCCTCATGGTGTTTTTTTGTTTTTTTGTTTATTTAAATCAAATAAATCTGTCATTGACATTGTGGTGTTATATCCCATTGATAAAAAAACATTTTACGTAAAAAAAAAAAGCTCTTGAATTATGCACACCAAAGAGGCTGACATTTACAAGAAACCGTTTTTTTTTTGTCCCTCCGTAAATGCATCGTGATACACACTTTCATTAGCATACATTGCATTACTCACTCATAGAACCAGTCACACACAGCTTAGAAAAATAACAAAATCACTTTGCAGCAGAAGATAAATCCCACAGCAATCCACTGCAGCCAGCGGTTGTCGGTGAACACAGCTTTACGTATTCCGGGAAAAAAAAAAAACACCTTTGCCTTGCGAATACTGTTTGTAAATAGCATTGCCTTCTGAATGCCCCGTACATGGGCACAGCACGTGGATGTGAGTTGTATGCGTTGTGTTCAAAGTCCATTGAGATGTATGCCGTGTGGTCATAACTGATGCAAGGCCCACTCCAACCATGAATCCAAAATAGAAGCCCACTAACACAGCTTTCATGGCATCGGGTGCAAAAAGGGCCCTAGGGATATCGCAGCAGGCATGATGCCCAAGGAGACTTGGTCTTATGGGTGAGCTCAACACAAAAAGACCCTTGCATACAAAAGGTTCATATAAACAGTGTCATGTTTAGAAACTGATTATTAGCATCGCCAAATTAAAGAAAAAAAAAAAAAAACAATGCTTAGTGCCAATTTCAGACCCACAATTGTCTGCATGAGCAGTCCATTGGTTGGCACTCTGCTTTCACTGTATCTGGACAGGTTTGGACAAGCACCAATCTAGTAGCTACATCACAGCCAAAAACTGACAAGACATCCGAGTCTCGTGCAGTACCGTTTTGTTATTGCCGCGCATCAATTTGCTTCAAAACAACCAATACACACCATCTGTGATGTGCGTGACAAAAACAATTCAACCAGCAAACACGTCACTTCATTACACAGCCCCTGCTGTAACTTTATAATGAAATGACTACATTTGAGTAGTCTGTATTATTCATTACGTCCTGGAGTCATCCAGAGCATATTGAACTGTGGTCAAGGCCATGTGCTACCATTTCTTAACCCTGTGTGCAGTTTGTAACTATTTGGAATCTACCAGAGCATGTTGGATAATTCAGCAAATGGGAGTGGACCCAATGGTAGAACGCACAATCTCCTCACATTATAGTTTTAGTGCACAGATCAACAATTGTCCGAGTAGTCGATTAGACGGTGCAGTCAATGAGATTCTCTTTTTAGGGCATGAAAATCTATTAAAGTTTAAATGCATGTATTTATAATAGTGAATTTTTAGGTTAATGAATGTCACCATGTACGATTATATTATTTAACTAATATTATTTCATTATTATGTCATATTAATGTTTTCTAAAAAAAAAAAAATACAGCACAGTGTTCCCATTAACAACTTGTAAGCAAAACGGCCATCATGGGTTTGAGTTTATTCTGAAAACTTCCAGTTGAAGACAGGGTCATGGGTTCTTCCATGGAGTTGAGTGTGCAGTAGAATCCTAAAATAATGTGCAAATTACATTGCTTAATAAATGAATTGATGAAAACTGGGCAGAGAATAATGAATATAGTTTGGAACTATAAAGAAGGTAGCTCCCACACTGAAAAAAAAAAACCCTTTTGACCACATCGGTCTCGATAATTACTTGTTCCAAATATGACAACCAGCTCAACTAAATGCTAAGCTGCACACAAGATTTTCAAATTTTCAAGCCAGGACTGTTCAACGTGCAAGTGCCATTTTTTTTCAAAGCTGTAGAATGCGTTACCCACTTCAGGAATGAAACATACGAAAATAAAAATCCAGAATCAAGGCTGCTCGACCAATCTCCATCAAGTCTTTCAGAGCAGGCCATTTCAACACAAAAAAAAAATGTGCATTGTTGTTTGAAGGTCCACAAACTATGTCTGAATACAACAGCCTATAATGTAAAGAAGAGGATCTCTACTTTTCAATGGAATCGTCTTTCCCAGTAAGTATGCGCATACAGTGACTTCAAAATGGGAACGTCACCATACAGCTCTGGGAACGCAGCCAACCTCATGCCAAGGGAACGGTTTGTAATTAGATATCATTCCGGACTCTCGCACTCCCCAAAACTGCTCAATGAGTTATAGGTTGGAAATGTGGCACTGCACACTTCTACGATCGATCGTAAAAATACAGTCCATTCAGGGTCAGACTACATTATTGCAGAACTATTCTTGAATAGTTCCAATTAAACACATGCCCACGTCTGGCGGGTGTGTCACAGCTCACGAATTAGTTGCATTTATAGGATTTTGTTGTGGATCAAGTTTGGGATTAAAAAGTGACTGAACTCTAGAATTGACAGAATTGTGAAATTAGTTTTTATTAATAGGTTTCAATTAGATTTAACGCCTTCAGTGCTAACATTTGTTAGTGTTCGCATTGCCTACCAAAAATACTGCACAAATAATATTGAAATGAAGGCTTACAATAGTAGAATCTTTAATGTAAGTGAAACCGTTTTCTATTATGAAAATGTCTTGACGTCTTCGGCAATAGACGGTATTTTTTTGGACTTCAGATAGTTCAAATGTTTTCATAAGGTCTTCGATTTTCCGGCCAAATTGCTTTTGTTTCATACCGACATTAGAAATAAATACTTTAAATACAATAATAACTTACTTCTTTTTGTATGACAAAAAAGTTGCTTTGTACAGATTTAAGCCCTAACAATTAAGGACACGGGCACGTATGCCAAGAACCTTACATCACACAGCCACTACATCATCCTGGAGATGGATATGGCCTATATACATGTGCAGCGGTGGGGTTTCCCCAGTATTACAGTACAGTGTCTGGACTCCCTGTCGCCTCCTTCTGAATGAGTCTCCAGATCGCCTGCTGGAACTCTGGCTGGCTGGACGTCCGCAGTAATCATGATGTTTCCACATGTGTACATATAACGGCGTGAAGAAGGCGCGGGAGCGTGTGTCTTGTGCCGTTTCAATCTGTCCATTGTAGTGTTCATCAGGTTTTAGGCAGTCATAGCGTCCTTTGTCAGCATGTCTGAGAGTTTCAATAGGCAGAGAGAAGGGCAGGGATTGGGAGGACAATGAGGACACAGTTGTAAATAGAGGTCTGCCAAACAGTTCTGTTGTTTCAGATTGTGTGGAAAGATAAATGTATCGCTAGATTGCAATGCTGAATGTATGAGATTTAAAGATAAAAAAGTAAAGTGTGCTGTAATCCAATTTCAGTTAGGATAGCAGTCAAAGTGCTAACCAAGTATAAAACCTAAGACCATATTACCAATGCATGGATTGGATTCACACCTGAAGGACCTCCGCTTCAATACAAAAAGGGAAATGATTTAATTTGATTGGTTCAGAAGTGTAACAACAAAAGGCATAAAACAGTACAAAATGATGCAAATGCAACCAATTGACTGACAAAAACAAAACATTGGTAAATAGTAATTGCTACTGATACATTTGAAAATGTTACAAACTGCTCCCATGAAGAACAGATGCTATTCAACTAGTTAGTTACTTAACTGGTTAGGCAGCCAACTGGGCTAAGGTGTGTGTGTGCATGTCATGGGTAGCCGTACGCATAGTGTGACGTGACATCTTAACATGCATTCCTCTACATTTTCCTTAAATATTATCTATTTATCCAAATATTGATCAGAAGAGAAGATTTGTTAAATAAACAAGTATACGTATATTCATATACATATACACAATGTCCAGGTTTTCTATACTGATCAATAATTCAATAATAATAATAATATAAATGTCTAAATTTAAATCTTACCGTGTGTCATATCGGTGAATGATTTATTTTCTGTTGCAGTTTCTCTTCTTTGGCTCGTCTGATGTGGCACAGCTGTTTTAAGAGATACACAGCACAAACACTTCAGGGGATATTTGTTATTCAAAAGGAAATTCCTCTTCACCAGATAATGACCTGGATTAGAGGCGCATGAAGCATGCCACCGCGGTGAGGTGCGGATACTTTGTAGGAAAAAGTATCCGTCTCAAAGATAGCGTTGGCTAGGCCAGGCTGCGCCATCACTTCCTAATCGAATATTTTTCCAAAAAGAGAAAGCAGAAATTAACATGTATAATAATGTGGATCGCATGTGCGCATTGCGGAACACATTGTATTTAAAATATGTTACCGCATAAATGTACATAAATCTACAACAAATGAAGAATTTGAATGTTAAATCACAACATTTGCATGTTGTGCGACTTTGAGGGAACCTTTGATGACAGGCTTGAACATCAAAAATTAAATCTTGTGTAAATAGCTTAATTACATCAAAGAACATTATGGCTACATGTCCAAAAAAAACTTAATCACTGTCTTAGTTATTTTTTCGACGGACTGTTTTTCTCATTTTATTGAAAGTGTTAGCCAAAAAAAAACCCACACTTTTATTACAGATGAAAACAACGTTCTACAGTTTTCAGAAAATTGACGGTGAAAGCTATTTATAGACACTCCCTGGTCATCTGCCCCTCACCTTCCTCTGGTCCACAAAGTTGGTTAGGAAGTCGTCTATGTCTCTCCGTCCCTCCAGGAAGGACAGGGCGGTCTTCTCAGAGTCCTCCTCAGCCTCCTGAGCAGACACCTTCACCCTGGCCTGCAGGGCACTCAGGCTGCACGACTGCAAGGACAGATATTATGAAACGTGACAATCATTTTACCAACTCATGAATCACATTAGGGAACTGTGGCTGTGCCCGAAATCGCTCCCTTTCCCCCATATTATATGGTACTATATGGTGCGCACGCCATTTTGTTGGGGTGTCCGAATTCTCCATGCACCCTATATAAGTATCCCACAATGCTCCGCAAAAAGTAGTCAGCATCGGATGCACCCAAGATGAAGCAATAACCCATAATGCATTGCGAGACGTTTTAACAAATGACCTAAACTACAAAAAAAATGGCGGAAGTAAATAACAACCGACTGATATACAAATCGTTATAAATGTAAGTACATCTGACTTTTTCCTGATGATTGTTGAATTTTATAAATATATATTTTTTTATAATTATATTTTATAATCATTTTGACGGTGCCAACTCTAGTGTCCGAAAACTCGGCCGTTGCTGTTGAGTGCATATGGGGGTGGGGGAGATAGGGAACAATTTCAGACACAGCCAAAGACTTTTCTAGTCAGGCAGCTGTTCTATTAGCTTCTCTGATCAAGCTGCTGCCCATGCGACTTGACACCAGATAAGTGTAAGTCAATCTACTTTGTTATACTTATATATTAATTACTTATTTATTAATTACGTAACTAAGTAGGACATGTGTAGATCATGAGAGCACAATCACATTGAAAGTTCAATTTTAGACCTTTTTTATTGACCACTATGCAATAAATTTAAGACCAACTTCAAGACCGACCCCACCCAGAAAGGACAATCACATTGGATTCGACAGTGGCGTATACTTGGCGGAAACAAACCTGAGGAAACTTGAAGAAAACGGGACGTGGTAGTGGACACACCAAGCCAACTTATTAGCATTTCAGTACGCAGACAGTAGAAACGACGCGACAGACACGTTTCAGAGGTAGTTCTCAAACTAGCGAATGTCATTTTTGACATTTGCTAGCACTGGACAGGTATACTACCTTGCTGAGCTCGTGTTGGCGCTGCAACTTGGTCTCAAAAGCAGACTTCAACTGGGTCAGCTGGTCGTACTGTAGGGGGAGGCAGAGAGCAAGCACATTCATGTCTGTTGTAACATAACTTTAAACACTTATATCTAAACATAGCAGATTTTAATAAATGTGGATGTAAACGTAATGTACACGGAGCTGTACCACCACCACAAGCGTACAAGACACAGACACACACACACGCTTGCTTTGGATTCAATTCCGTAAAATAGTGTATCGTCGATGGGACGTTTTTAGAAAACATAGCCATAGTAACCAGTATGACTAACGGGTAACTGATCTCTTTAGAAAAAAAAAAATTGCGGGTCCGCGTTGGCCGAGTGGTTATGGACACCGCACCTAACGCGACCCCTTTCATGTTAGTGGCGCTGTGTCTACCGCAGCGTCCGCAGTGTCACGAGTTCGACTGCGCTCGCCGACTTGTCTGCAATGTCTACCCCAGATGTCTTCAACCCAGTTTCCGACTAATCCTATCCAATAAACATGGAAAAACGGCGCTGACGCCGGAAAAAATAACTTAAAAAAAAAAAATCTAACGTGGCGCAATGGCAGAGTGGTTATAGAGCAAGCCCTGCATACCTTGTGCCTAAAGAATAACAAGGCTGAGATTACCAGTCAAGGGAAACTAAAGTGTTAGATTAGAAAGTTGCTCAAAAACGATTCAGTTATTGTAATGGACGTTACTTATAGCGGATTACACACAACTCAGCTACTAAGTGCACTATATAGTGAATAGTGAATCGGTGAGCAATTTCGGACATGGCCATCGACCATTCTACACTCCACTGGACTGAGCTTCAGTGTCCCCTGGTGGGACGGCTCACCTTGCACAGCATCTCCTGCCTCTTCCCGTCGAGCTGTGGCTCCAGCTGGAGGTTCTTTTCTGGTAGGAGCACAAGAGAGCAGAGCGTCAGTAAAAAGCTCACCCCAGTGTGGTGTTACAATATTCAATGCTACGCGTTTATGGCCACGTAGGCTTTTTGGTTTATGTTACACTAGTTCAGGTCATGCTCCTAGGTAATTATTTAATTTAATTGTTTATTTCTATGGATTTTATGTTTATTTCAGCAGAGACAACACATTGATCAACATGACAAACGTGTAAACTGTCAAAAAGGTGAGAACAAAGGGGGGGGGTGTCCACGGTGGCAAAGTGGTTATAGTACAGGGGGAAATTAGTAACAATTAGTTGACTAGCCGCTGACTAATCGAGTAGAACATTAAATCACCATTCAATTGCTGAAAATTACTTTTTTGGTTAAAATTAACCAAAATTGTGGTGGTTATAAAGCACACCCCACAGATCATAGTTCGAGCAGCGCTGCCGACTAATCCACTCTCTGGTTTTTCTAATCCCTCCAACCCCCAAACCAACCCAAATTTACTATATTTTATGTTGACAATATTAACTAATTAACCATTACATTAATAGTTAGTTGCAGCCCTTTTATAGCTAATAAAATGTTAAGACTTGCAATGTAATTGTGGGTGTTTTTTAAGACATTTAAGGCCCAAAATTATAGTTCCTGAATTTAACACATTTTTTACACCCCACGAGGACCTTGTTAGCAGCACAGAGCAGTCGGCAGAGCTACTCACTAGCCACGTCCACTATATTGGTCACTAGCTGCTCTTTGTCCACAGAGACGGTCTGGAGTTGAGGCAGTGACACAAACAGTGCCAGTAGCACGTCCTCCTCATCAGATAACTGCTGCAGCTGAGACACACTGAAAGACACATACACATTGAGAACGGATTAAACTAATGGTGATGTTTGAACATATACTACAAGAAATATATTCTTAAACTTATGTTTACAAAAAGATATTGAGGAAAGTTATTTGACTTCCATGCACACACTTCTTATCTTCTTTACCTCATATCAGTCAGCTGAGGAAACACTTCTGGGATGTCGGGCATCTTGTAAACATGGCCGTTGATCCCCGTCTGAGCAACAACAAAAATGTAAAATATCGGTGACAAGTGGGGCTGCAACGAACAACCGGCAACAGTTTGCTGAACAAATCATTAATTGATTAATCAACATGTGAATTGGCCCATCAGATTTGAATTGCTACCTAAATATTGACTCACAGCAACTGTGACAATAAAAATGACATCAGCTTTGGGAGGACTAATAACTATAAAATGAGTGTAAAAATGTGAGTTGTATATATACACTTTTGGTTATTACATACACATAAGTAATTTAGATATGCTTTTAAATGATACTTAAATGATAAAGAAATGCATTTAACCAACTTTCCATTTTGTTTTTCTCTTTCCCTATGTTTTCGTATCTAGTCCACTCAAGAATGACCAGGAATTAACAAACTACTGAAATAATCGTGAAGTCACACCCTAATTGATATAAATCATTAAACACCAAAATCAATATCCATTTATACTTGCTCGTGTGTAGTTACCTCCCCTTCGAAGCTGGGTACGCCCAAGTCAGTCATCAAGCCGTATGGGGCCGGAGCTTGAGGAGGGATGCCCTGTGAGGACGGGGCCTCTGCCAAGGGGAGAATGTTTGGGGCAGGGGGAGCGGCCCCGGGGCCCAGGGGTCCACGTGGGCTGTAGTGGAAAGTCTGGCTGGTCGGGTAGGGAGGCACTGCAGCTGGCTGGTACATTGAGCTGGATGAGGGTATGCAGAGTTGTAACTGTAGTTACAGCAATGTAACTGATAAAGCATAGAGTATGAAGCATACATATATCGGCATTGTACGGCGAACACAGTGGTTCTGTGTCGAAAGACCTATTGGCAAGAGGCGGGGCCAGAGCGGGGAACATTGCGTCTCACCGCTCCGACCACACGCACCACCTCCTCTCTCCGGTCCCCTCTGGAAGACGGTTCTGAGCCCTACTCACAAAGACTATCAGGTTCAGAAATAGCTTCTCTCCCTCTGCAGTACTGCTATTGAACTCTAGCAAGAGAACTGTAGTCACTCGCAGGTCGTGTAAACGGTGAGAGTGAACCAAGGATTGGCCACATGTCACCGTTTACTAGTATTCAAGTGCTACTTTTCTATTGTTAATATTACTATTAGTATTACATTGTTCTTCCTACTACCATTACTGCACTGCCGTCATCTTTTTAGTTCTACTCAGGTGCTCTGTATTATTACTTGCTGAAGTCAAACTCCATGCTGTGTGCTGCACAATTTGGTAATAAAGAAATTCTGTTTCTGAGAATGTAGCGATGCACTCACTAGGTGTAGCCTGCTGCGGCAGCGGGAGCCAGGACGACGGGAGGATTGCTCCAGAAGTCGTCGAGCAGCGCTTGGACCAGCTTGCCCAGGTCAGAGTGCATTCCGAACTGAAAAAGGGATGTTAGACATTTGATGAGTGCAAGGGTATGGTGGGACGGCGACAGTTCTCCCACAGTATTTCTCAAGGTTGCAAGGTACATGTGCCAACGTTACTCCACGGAATGTTAACAATTGGCCCTTCTCCACTGGGTCAATTTAGCCTGACCTGCTAACGTCTCCGTTGACCCCAAGCCCCCAAAACAACAATGACGGAGCTTCGCTGAGACATTCGCCATTCAGGATGCATCACCAGACTTCTTAGGGTGATGGAATAGTGTGTAGAAGCAATTGATTGTAATAATATTTATAAAAGCGATTACAATGCGAAAAAGCACTCCAATATCGTCACGTAGTAGGGGTCTCGACTTACGCTGGTGAGGAGAGGGCTGGTGACGAGTGTTCCGCTGGCATCCACCAGGTGGTGTCTTAAGGGTGGGTAGATGCTGATCACCGGTCGGACCTGGGGGAACTGTGGGGGAAGAAGACTGTGGGGATGTTAGGATCATGCAGCTGCTATTGCAGTGCGGGATTAATGGTCTTCAATGTGAAATCCAATCAATGGCAAAATTGTGCATCAATTTGCCTACAAACCAATAATTGACCATCACTCAATGCAGAATGCAAAATAACAGCAAGGCATGGTTAGTTTAGTTCAATCTATTCTGCATGCCCACAGCCGTTCCACCACCAGCCACTTTCAAAGGTCGTGAAGCCGTTTGACTAGTAGTGCTTAGGCCCCCAGACTGGAGTCCCTCATGGTGTTCATCTTTTAATGTATGCATGTCTAATTAGTACTCCGAGTGATACAATGTGTAGCAGGCAGTACTGATGACTTTGTACCGACTTACTTTGTTGTGTTACATATCGTTACTGAACCAGGGTGCTGATAAATGTCTAGGGCTACAACTAATGATTATTTTGATCATCAATTAATCTGCCTTTTTTACTGACGATTAATCGGCTAATTTTTCTTTTAAAATCGGAACGATTATTAACCTGAAACGTTAATTATTAAAAGTTTTAATATTAATATCCCTCACCCTCTATCATCTACTCTCTCTCGGACTCTCAATATCTTTCTCTCCACCCCCACCCTCTCGCAAAAGTAAACTCCCACGCTTCATGCGGTATTGCAGTCAATATGCAAATTACGACTGTGACTTAACGGCACCGCCCACACAGTATTCCCAACACAGCATAACCTGGAAGTAAGACACCCACACACAGGTCAAAGGTCACTCACATGTTGACGCTCAACGTGGTGTTGTTGACGGTGAAGGGAATCCTGTACTCTACCTCCTTCTGGATTTCTGTCACACTGGGCACACACAGTTTCATAGATCAAACAGCAGTTTCCTAGGTAAGGAGCATTTTCCAAGATCAAAAGACCAGCTTCTTAGGTGGCATTCATATCCAACAATCCAGACAAGCATTTTTTAATTGATTCTGTTTGCGTTCACACTCTTCTCCAAGCTCCGGACCAGATGTTTCACATGTGGAGTCCGAAGGTGCCGGTGTTTTGCAACTTGCCGTTAGAAAACCAGGGACGAGGACCCGGTTGCTTAGAAACGGGTCTCGGACTCGGGTGGAGGAGTGCGTTGGCGGAGCAAGCAAATTTTAAAAACGGTTTTGTTCTCCGCTCACATGTCATTATTTATTATTATATTTATGTTATTATTTTCCCTCCTCCAATCTGGGAGGTTACCGAGCCCTGCGTACTAAGACCTCTAGACTGAGAAACAGTTTCGTCCCACATGCAGTTCTTCTTCTTCTCTGCTTGCTATGTTGACATGCTACATTTGCTGATTCTATGTCAGTGCCACTTTATAACGTATGTGCTTTTCTTTCTCTTGTGTTGACCTTGCTCATTACCGCATTCACACCCAAAAATTAAGTTTGGACTATTCTGGAAAGTCCAATAATTGGGACTAAACACTTAGACCTTAGATCGAAGACTTTATTCGTTTGGGGAAAAAAAACATTGATATTCTACAAATAAGATTTTTAAAACATTAAAAAAAAAAAAATTTTTTTCAGTGACAGTCCTATAGACCTGGGTCACAGCCACCAGCGAGACAGCGTCACATGCGCGCATGTGAAGCACATTGCTCAATTCAGTACGCTTCGACACAGATGCAGAGACCTTAACCCACGACAAACATACATTCTCAGCCTGATCACATGGCATTGGAGCAGGGAAATGTGGCTTAAATTGTATATACAGTCAGGGCTTGAAAACATTTTTTTTGTTTTTCAAACGTTCCATACTGAATGGTTCAGGCAGGCCTATTTTTTCCGTTTCCGTTCCTCATAAAATTCTGTAAAAGTCTGTTATTTTTCGGTTTCCGTTTTCGCTCCTTGAACTGGTTTGAAGCCCTGATCACAGTACACCTTCACATCACAATTCACCTCAGCATCTGTAATATTTAAAAACTTAAAGTAAAAACTTTTTGTAAAAAGCATTGTAATTGACTTGTCATACATTACCATAATATATCACAAATGGCAACTCATGTGCCCATGAAGATGTAAAGTGTGAGGTAGTCATTATTCCCTGGCACTGCAATGAAAAAATGTTTACACCCAAAATATTCACAATGGGGCAAAATACACATCTAGATTTTATTTATCACTGCCATATCGCTCACTTCCTGTAGTCGCTGACGGCCCCGGCAGCAAGCCTCTCATTTCAATAGTCGACTAGTTGAACCGAAAGGATGATGGATCAGATTTTTAAAATAAATCTTGATATTGCCCAAAACAATCACACATTAAGAAGAGTTTAATCTCGTCAACAGGGATTATGACAATTTGACAGGTATAATTCATGTGTTGACAATTAAGGTTAGGCATATGCATTTTATCTTGCCGTTATATATGGCAAGATAATAATAATAATAATAAATATTCATCTTGCCTTTTTTTTACTCATCCAGTGGCAGCAAATTCGGCATGCCTCAGTTTTTTCACGGCCCATGTGTATTGTCAAAAAAACACATGGCAAAGGAAACTTCCACTTGCTAACTAACTTGTTTCTACCCGTTTCCTTTCTTTACTAATAGCCTCCAGAACGGGGGTGGGTATCACTAAAACGTGTCTGAATGAGTTAAGGAAGCAAGTCAAGCCCACAAGTAATGTGTGAAGTTGGGGCAACTCAAAAGAAAAAGGTGATTATTTCGATAACTGAAATATATGATGTGGTCTATTTTATCGATCTAGTTCCGTACACCGTTTAACATAACGTTAGGGTGTGTTACAGCTGTACCGCGGGCTTCCATTTTCAGTTTTGCACACTCAGTTCCCTAAGTAATAAAATAAGTACATCCCAACTCAGTGTGTTGTGGTCGGACAGTGAATGTTTCAACATGAGCATCCGTAATTATATAATTTGGGGAAAACATTTACTAATAGAATAGATTTATTTTTTTAAATACCTCGGGTGAGCGCTCTTTAGCGCGTCTATCTGTCGGAGTCTTTGCTGCTGGAGCGAGCTGCTAGCGCTCCCGCTGCCCAGACCTGCGGAGCTTTTCCCCGAGAACAGCCAGTTCATGGTGGCCGGAGAGGGGTGAAGGGACGAGGGAAAAGACGACAAGTGGGGGAGACCCCTGTGACGGGGGGAGGGGAGTTAGGTGGAGGACGGGGGGAGCCGGAGACGGTGCTGCGGCTGGTAACGTGTTAGCTTCGGTTAGCCTCTCAGTTAGCTTCGGCTCACTTGTTTACCACCGGTCCGGATGGGGCGGGACTTGGAGGCGGTGGCTGATGACGTCGTATCAAAACGTGAAATACTAGAAAAAAGGTTAAAACTGCATACATTGTACATATACACAGAATACAGATTAATCAAATACAATACAACAATCCACGAAAAAACATGGCAGCACAAATAATGCCCACATGTTATAAGACTGTTCAATGCTGAGTGAAGAAACTGACTTTATTTTTAGGCTGTAGTGGTTCACATTTCTGGGACACATTTTATACACTTGAACACTCTGTGACGTTCTGTTGCCAGCATACATTCCCATATTTGTACTGGTCTGAACTGTGACTCATTGTGATGTCATCTACACTCCCCTCACTGTCTAGTAAGACAGAAGGAAACCTGGTGTTCTCTCTCTTCTTTACAATAAAGGAGCATTTTTGATAGAGGTTGGTTTCCTCAGTTCACACCTAGCTCTACACTGGTGACCCTGACCGCTCTTGTCCCAGAGGGCTCTCAACTCTGGAGACACACAGAATATAAATTAAAAAA
>OMKY01214670.1:0-13732 GCA_900302395.1 Bregmaceros cantori | reverse complement strand
TCACACCACTCGCTCCGTTCATAATTTTGCATAAATATTGAGGAAATATAGTCAAAATCTGAATTAAAGTTACTCACAAGCTACCACCATCCATTTTAAATAACCCTGTAGGTGTGTGTTCCCACCGAATAGACATGTTGAAAAATAGTCCAAAAGCACAGCAAAGTAAATGACACCGGACGTCACGTTCAGAGACTGGAAATACCTGCCAAACTTGTCTATTGATTTGTGGTAGGAGTGGTAACAGGTTTGGAATATTGGTTTCATCAAAGCACGTTAGTGCAGTGGTTACAGCAAGAAGGTCCTGGGTTGGAATCCAAGCCCACTCAGGTCCTTTCTGTGTGGAGTTTAGATGTTCTCCCAGTGTCTGCGTGGATTTCTTCCAAGCATGCCACCAAAGTCCTCGAGTTAACCAGCTCTGGTCAGTGCCCCTGGCCACGGCACTGGCTCAGAATCTGAAGTTGGCCCCCGGGGCGTGGCAATGCGGCTGCCCACCACTCCTTATGGGTGGGTTTAATGCAGAGGATGAATAGTTTGTGTATGTGAAAATAAATACGGTACCTTTCTTAACACTGCATAAGAGTGGCCGTTTGCAACAACTTATCTAGTTTCAATTAGGGATGTGCTGCATTTCAATATTAGTATGGTGTATTCCTCCAGGAACTGTTATTGAACTATCATTGAACATGCAATATGAATGTATGAATGTATGAATGCCTTTTCAAATGTGCATGCTTGATAGATAGATCTCTGTGTGCTTGCTTACTGGACACATGCCCAGTCTTTAGCCAAGTTCACAAATAACAATTGCGTACTAGGCTTTAAGGTCTAGGAGAGTGTTGTTTGAAACCTCACACCACAGTAGAGTTACTGGCAGAATTATGCGAGCATGAATGGAAGGTCATGTTAATTATAATAATTTAGATCAACACATTTAGATCCCCAAACAGTGGAGTTCAGAGATGAGTCTACAGTTTGGTTGAGTTGCAAATCGCGGTAGCTGAGCTTATAAAAACGCACACACAAACAGGTCTAGTACAACAGATCACTTTTAACATTAAGACCTGTCTGCCACCGAGAACCACAACCGCATAGAGGAAGATATTGATGCGTCATCCACTGATCTGTTGCTTTGTATAGTGTGATGCGGCACACCTGGAAAGTCTGCAAAAAACAAGTGATGGCTCTTCCCTTAGATTATATTTTATACTGCTACAAAAAAAGAAATATTTGCTATAGCTGCCTCCAAAGACAATCCTTTGATGGATGTGTAAATTACGAAATTGACACTCGTGTGCCAAGCATTTGATTGCTATTCATGTAACAATTATATAGATTTATTTATTATTTGATTGAATAAGCACACTGGTAAAATCACCCCATGCATTTGTAAGTTTGTAAGCGCTTTCAAAGTATCTTATGATGAGTTGCATCCAGAATCTTAATTTTTGGCTTTTTCTTTATTCGTGCTATCGGAGACTAGCACAGGATGACCAAGGGAGGACTGGTACCAAAGTCTGTTCACTCCTGGAAGTCTCTGTTCCTCCTGTCTGAGGAAATTTCACAGTGTTAAATCAACACTTAAAGAGTTACATTTAACACTGTGTCTGGGTGTATTTGGTCCTTATCAGATTTGGTGTTAAATTAACTCTTTTCATAGTGTTTAACTCCTCTTAAATTTAGCTTGAAATTCAGTAAAAAATGAACACAGGCTAATACTATACAGCACCGCTGGCACGTCCGTGAAGGGGCGGGCGTCTGCATCTGAGTGGAGGAAGGCCGCGAGGGCCTGCAACACGGCGAGTTGGCAGCGCTACTGCGACCCAAACCCATGGGATCCGAGCCAATCCTCAATCCGCTCTAAGGGTCGGGTGCCGCATGAGTCACAACGAAATGAAAAAGTTTGAGAGAGGACGAGGTGGGCAGGCCTTTGGGCGGGGCTTTGTAGAGTCTAATTGACACAGCGCCTTGTAACTCTGCAAATTAACACCAACACTAGTAAATATTCAACTCCCTCTGTTGTTGTAATAACTCTGAAAGAGTCAATGAACATTGACACTGCATATTTAACACTGAAAAATGTACTGTGTACTGCCCCATCTGAGAGAATGTTGGATGGCATTGGGTGGTTTCAGGTGTGGCTTGAGACTTTTTATTATAATTTACCATATCGGAATTGCACCAAATCTTCTGGAAAGTTTTCAACTTCGTCCTTGCCAACAAAATAGGAGACGGGAGGTTCTGGAAGAGCAAGTCAGCAGGTGATACACTGGCTGAGTCCGAAATCGCTCCCTATCCCCTACTCCCTACCCCCCATATAGTGCACTCACTTATAGTGCACTCAACAGCCGAGATTTCGGACACTAGAGTCGGCGCCGTTGAAAATTATTTTACAATATAATTATAAAAATATTATTTTTTCAAGTTTAGGTCATTTTTAAATGTCTCGCAATGCATTATGTGTTATATTGCTCCGTCTAGGGTACATTTGATGCTCACTACTTTTTGCCGTGCATTGTGGGATACTTTCAGTGCACTATATAGGGTACATGGAGAATTCGGACACCCCATATAGTGCACTATATGGGGGATAGAGAGTGATTTTGGACACAGTCAGAGGTGTGTGTGCATGCACCGATTACACATCTTGCCTTTTAGCTAATAATTTAATGCCAAACTTCTCTCCACTCAGCTCCCCCGACCGAACTCCTCTCACCCCGATCAGATCCCCTCCCTCCCTCTCCCCCTTTCCCTCCTCCGTCCAGCACTCCCTCTAATCTCCTCATCGACTCCATCTCTCCATCTGTCGCAGCCTTGTCAAACAGGCGGCTGAGGGTAGGCACCTGACCTGACCCCAGAGACAGGCAGATAGATAGATAGATGGGGCGGTTACTGAGTAGATAGGAAGACAGACAAAGGTGGTACACAAGCATATAGACCAGGGCTATTCCACTTCTTTGCTCAGAGGGCCGCATTGTCAAAAGCCCAATGGGCCAGGGGGCCGGAGCAGATGCCGGACTGCACCAACCTCCCTCCACAACATCCCACCCCCCCTCCCGAGCTTCAGTAATCTCCGGCCTATTTGTACACCTTAGTTGTGGGTCAATTGTTCCTTTTAATTTTGTTGTTTTGTTTTGTTGTGTTGCTGTGAAGCACTTTGAATTGCTCTGCATGAAAGGTGCTACATAAATACAGTTTGATTGATTTGATGGGCCCATAGACTGTATATAAAGTAGACGCAGCGTGCATGACGTTATCCATAGACTGTATATAAAGTAGACGCAGCGTGCATGACGTCATCCATAGACTGTATATAAAGTAGACGCAGCGTGCATGACGTCATCCCATTGCTTTCATCAAAAAAATTTTGTGCCCGCCGACTGCGCGCTGCCATTGTTGAAAGTACCCATATATCTGGTACAAGGAGAGATAGAGAGAGCTATACAGTATATGAGAGAGAGAGACACCCCACACGTGACTTCTTCCGGTGGTACTGTCCACTAGGGGCGCCAACGACAGAGTCAGAATGAATGGGATCCTATGGGAGCTGAAATAAAAAATATTAACGCGTTTGTGAAATTATGACCCCCCTCACACAATGAACCGTTAATTATCCCGACAATATACATTAAAACATCAATTAGAAACGATCTTTAAATAGGTTAAACGGCCTGCTAAAATTGGTATATTTCTATTGTAAATCCCATAGGGTAGTCGACTCCGGCCACTCGGCTAGCAGAAGCACACGGAATTCGGCACGCTGGCTGAAGCGAATGGAACGGGACAGTATCCTGCGCTGCACTGTGCCAGTGTTAGTGGGGCAAAATTACGAACAGAGCAAAAGACAGTGAAACAGTCTTTTCTCATCAGTGTGAAACAGGCATTGGAGTGAATAGGTGATTAGGGGAACTTGGCACGCTGACTATAACGCTGTTGTTCCACGGAGCAGCCTGGGAACATCAGTGCTGCACGGTGTACACTTGGATGATTATTGTGTTCTAACACATTGTTTTATCTTCCTCCGTAGCCGTTTATGCCCAGGCCAAAGCCACAGTCCTCAGGATTAGTCCCCAGTTGTCCCCTCCCTCTCATAAACTCTGTTCTAAGAATCAGGGCTCCGAACCGGTTCAAGGAACGAAAACCGAAAACGAGCGGTATTCTACGGAATTTCACGAGGAGCGGAAAGTTTCTTCTAATGAAACGGAACAGAAACGGAACATTATGAAATCCACAAAAGCGGTTAAAACGTTGTTTTTTTTTTCATTCTCTATATATTTTAACATATCATATATGTCTGGGAGACAATTTCTGTCCACCTTCACTGTTAGTCGACCCATGCATCTGGAAGTTTGAACGTCCACCAAAAGTATTTTGAATAAAAACAATATCTAAACTTAACATTGCACAACATAAGGAACTTTAAGAATGAACAAAACGTTTGTGTTCCGAACCGGTTCAGGACCAATATTTGGTGGTGGAACGGTTCTGAGAACGAAAACGTTAAATAGCCTGCCTGAACCGTTCGGAACGGAACGTTTTAAAAAGAATTTCGCGTCCAAGTCCTGGTAAGAATGCATGTTTTGATGTTGCACCTATAACGTTTAAACCTGCTGCAAATAAATGCAGATGTTGATTATTAACAGTGGAATATGTATCCTTTCAGTGCTATCTGATAGAAGATTCTAGAAACAGAATTTCTAGAATTCTAGAATCTGTGTCTACACATTTTTCCCAGTCTGAAAATTAGTCTTCTTTCATCTTTCGGAATAAGCGTGTGTTTACATTTTGAATGCTTTCTCACTGAAAAGTTTAACTTAGTTTAGTTGTGTTGCTTTTTGCGTATATATAATATAATATATATATGTATATAAATCAGTTGAATCACCTAAAAAATGGAACTACCATGAAAAAGAAAGATTATAATCAGGGCTAACTGGCAATATTTTTTCCCAAGCGTTTCGTTCCGAACAGAAACAGAATTATAACGTTTTTGGTTATGTGTTCCACCAATAAATTGACGTTCCTGAACCGGTTAGAACAAAAAAATATTGTTCCTGGAACGGTTAATTTTGTTACTGTCAGCTGTTTAATGCTATGTAATATTTGTTGCGGCGAACCCAAAGCGACTCGCTACAGAGGCCCGCTGGTAGCGCTCTAGAGCTGAGGTCTCGTTGCGTATCGGGGCGAACCCACAACAACACATTGCAGAGAGTCCCGCAACAATTCCTACTTCACTGCTGCATCGTAGATTTTGTTTTATTTCTGAAGTTATCCCAAGTGCACTCCTTTGAGGAACGAAATAAAACCGGTATTAACCGGTTACCATTATTTTAAAATAAGTGTTCCTGTTCCGGAACATAAAGAATAATAACGGTTTCCGGTTTCGTTTCTGTTCCCTGGAAAATACTAAAAGTTCCCGGTTTTCGTTCCTTGAACCGGTTCAAAGCCCTGATTGTAATTACACTCTCAGTTGACAACAAAAACTCCAGTTGACTGCAAAACATGTTCATATTTAATTAAATGTTTGGTAGAGTATTTTATCTTTACTTTAACCCAAATTTAATTTGACAGGGGGTACTGTGTGGCTGTGTGCAATAACCAGCGGGTGGTGCTGCAGGCGTCTGAGCACATCTAGTTCTGAGCACAGCCTTGGACGTTGTAAACTCACCAAGATCTCATGCATGCTCACACATACTGACACTCGCTTCCCTTCAGTCCATTTTGAGTTGGACGCAGCTTACAGCTAGTGCTGCACCGATACCATTTTTTGGTGCTGATACCGATACCCGATACCTGGCTCTGCAGTATCGGCCGGTACCGATAACAATCGATACCACTGTTTGAAAAAAAAAAAAAGTGTGGTTGGGAAGAAGTTACCGTTAGTGTTACCGCGGTCATTTTTACATGCAGTCTATGATTAATAGTAGTGGAGGAATATTATAATAATACATTAATAATTATTTCATTATTTTAATATTTTATTGTTTGGGTGATATTGAGGCAGTAACTGAAGGGTTCAGATGTAAAACCCCCTTACTCCACTTGACCAATTTTTTAATCAGGCCATTTTATTTAAGCAGATGAGAAGAGATATTTTAGACACTGTGGCGAGCGGGTTTTACTTACTTTACTTAATTTTTTTTTCACAAAAACATTGCATTTACATATTCTAGATTTAGCATTGCAACAAATGTGGTTACCATGCATCAATGTTCCAAGTGGGTGAGATCAGCTGTTAGTGACTGCACAGTTCCATGCGGGGGCAGTAGCTCATCTACACACAAAGACGGGTGTACCACACAAAGCCGGGAGCACATAAACTCTCGCTTTTTTCTCTTTGTCTGTCTCTCTCTCTCTCTCTCCCTCCCGCTCTTTATCACTCAAACACACACATTGGATATACATCGGGGTGCGCTTGCTCTCTTTTGCTGATGGACTCTCGCTGTCATATGTGTTCACAAGACAACAACACACACTTCTCTTGTGACCCCCCCCCCCCTCCTCGTTTTCTCTCCTCCTACTGCAGACCTTCGCCTGTGCGTGTCTGTGGGCGTGCAGCGTCCGCGTGCGCGTCTCAACGCGGCGCTCAGGTTTAATTGACCGGGCTTGTTGTCAAGCCAACCACGGGTGTGGTGGGAGAGCTCACTGACCCAGTTTGCCTGTAACGTTGTCATGGCTACGCGAGGATAGCAACGACAAGACCTACTAGGCTACACTCCCAAATCGGAATGGACAGTGTACAGTTTTTATTTATTTATTTATTTATTTTTTCATCACAATCGTTTTTTGCACACGCACTGACACACAGGTGCGCACACATGTAGTAATGAAACATAATTTTAATACATCTCAATATGTGTGCCGATTCTTTGTTCCCTCACCCAGCCCATTTAATCCTTAATCCACTTAGGCTATAGCAATGCCATACGTATGTCTCACAAAGACCGAAAGTGCTAATACTCAGTGATAATTTGACAATGAATAGGTAAAATTTGTATTTGAGAAGGCGGGATCAAATTATTTGGACAGAATAATTTTATAAACCTTTGATCCATTCATCCAGTTCATTACAGTCAAGATTCCGGTCTCAAACTACATTATCACATTCACAACAACGGAACGCGATTCACTACCCACCTTCCATCAATGGAGACACTGCATCAGGTCTGAACTATAATAGGGCAAATAAGATCATTTTGGTGAGTCTCGGCCCCCCTCCAAAACTCAGAGCTATTGGTTTAGACAGTCATCAGCCCGTTGCAAACACCCTGGGGTATCAACAGTCTCAGCGGACGCGGGGATTGAGACAAGGATGCCTTTGCGTTCAGTAATGTGGGTCTCTTGAGAGACACTGGGCCTCTGCATTCAGCGAGGCTGGTCTCTCAATCCCTCTCTGGCTCTTGTTGAGATGCTCGTCGCATTTGCTGGATGCCCCGGGGGAAATATTAAACACAACCTGCTAACAATTTGCTTCAGTTGCTTTTCTCTGGGTGGTGTCCACTCACTACCAAGACCTGTTGGGGAAACAAATTATTTCCCACTGCTATTATAACCCTAAAATCCTGGGTCCATAGACCCGATATTGTTCTGGCTCTGATGTACTATCCTGTCCTGTGCGGTATTATACGTATAATACGTCATATGTGTCATCCCATACTCGTTCATGGTTTTGAATAGGGATGGAATACCTGTCGGTAAAACACAGCCAAAACTGGCGCTATAATTGGTGATCGTTAGTGGTAGCCGCGTTGGTGGCGGAGTAACGGAGATTGGGGGTGTGGGTGAGATAGAAGGCGAGACAGAGGGGTTGAAATGGTGAGAAAGGGTTAGAGAGGGAGAGAGGGGGAGCGCAAACACTCCAGCTGCGTTGAATTGACAAACTTGACTTGTGACTCAGTGGCACACTTGCCCCCACACACACACAAACGCACGGACAGACACACAAAGATCAACACATATAATAAGAGACAGACACACAACAATCAACACATATAATAAGAGACAGCTCTTCCACAATTCTTCCAAAATTGTGCAGATTGGGTTGTGTAATGATCACAGTTGGGTATCATTACTTTTAACAGTAATCCCATTAGATTACTTGTTACTGATTTAATCCGTTACATTACTGGATTACTGGTTGAAGCATGTAGAGAGCTAGATTACTTTCCGTTATTGATAAAATAAAACCCAATCAAGAATAAGATTCATATCTGATTTACAATAAAATTCAAAAGTGCTCATGTATACACCGCCAAGGATCCGCTTCAAGTGGATCACAACATATTTTGAAGCTGGTGTGCGGCTGTGGGGTCCATGTGCAGTGTGTGGGCGATTGGATTGGACACGGGATCGCTCCGTGCCGCTTGTTGTTGGGGCCGTGCGTCCGCTGGCGGCCAGCCCCGGGTGGCGCCCGACCGAGGCCGGCGTGCCGTGCGACCCTGTGAAAAGCTTCAGTGGAAAATTTGATTGATGTTGTTGAGATGCTGGGAACATTTTTTTTTCCAAGTTATTTTTTTGGACGCAAGCGCCATTTTTTATTCTTGTATTGAGAGATTGAGAGAGAGATAGTGACAGTATTAAATCGGAAACTGGGATGAAGACTTCGGGAAAATCTATCGATGTATCTATCTTTCTATCTATCTATTGATCTATCCAGGGGTTAATTTGAGCCGGAACACGCCGGAACAGGATCCGGCACCTCCTCATTTTGACCCCCCAGTGTTCCGGGACCTATTTGGGCGGATCCGCCACCTGTCGTGACATACTTTTGAAATTATTATATATTAAAAATACAATTATTATATATTAAAAATATAAAACGATAAATTGAAATACATTGGCTGAACACACAGTGCGGCAGCAACACTCGCTGCCGTGACACACACAAACATATACACACACAGACTGCGCGCCACCGCTGAGCAGCCACACTCTTCAGCGCTGATTGACACTGAAATACGTATCAACACAGACGGACAACGGGCCGTCCAAGAGCTCGCAATATAAATTTTGTTCACCACCATTGGATTTCGCGCTTTGTCTCTGTCTGTGTGTATGTGCGTTTCTTGTTCAGCGGAGGCTGAGAAATGTGGATAATGTTGTCCGTGCTGGTGTGTCTAGTCGAGGCCAAGTGATTTAAAAATAATCTATCATCGTAACTCGGCGAGCACTGACACCTCTCCGTGTTGGCGTGTGTGTGTCTGTGAGAGAGAGGTGGGGAAATGGCTCGCTGGCTGGCCCCGTGGCCCAGCGGTTAAAGAAGAGGCAGCCCCATTCACCTTGTCGCAGTGTCCACACTCGCCCGCACTTCATAGACGTGATGTTAATTTAAATCCTGAAGTTAAAAAAACAGTTTTTGCAGAAAAGCCAGAGAGGGGATGAAAACCCGCGACACTGCTCGACCAATGATCTGGGCGGGCTCCATAACCCCTTTGCCACCGTGCTCCCCAGATTATTTGTTTTTGTCCCATTTTTTTTGTATGCAGCCTCCGAAATTTTAAATCCTGCCGACAATGCCAAATGTTACCCGCATGACCCGTGCAGGTGGTACCGTGCTATGGTTACCGCTATCAGAGGGGTATTCACCAGTTAGCACAGGTAGTGATTGCTCAGAGGGAATTTAAAAGGGTGGACGCTGCAACCGACGTACCTGTAAAAGGCTTTATCGACACATCAACAAGGTAGCTCTCCGTGTAGACACGGGAAGAACACAGCACAAAGTTCAACCAGCAATGCAAACTTTGGAACCTCAGAATGTTGACACTGCAACCAACACTACAAACCGTGTATGGCATGCTAGCTGCTATTGGTTGTACACTACCAAGCACAAAGAGTCGTTGGAAAAAGGGGAACTAAAACTAGCTGGTGATTTAAAAGCAAGTATATTGTTATACGTGGATAACAAGGATATCGGCACACTTGGCGGGAGGGAATGATGCCACTCGGACACAGGAGATGCGTGGTGGTGATTTACTGGTTGTGTTGGTTGGTTAGAAGCAGTGGGGAACGTTCTAGCTCCGATGATACACAGATCCACACCAAAGCCATAAGAACGAACACACAAAAACACACGGAACTGGAACCCCACAAAATCCCGTGCGGAGGTGACCACGCCCACCCAATTATTAAAGGTACATCACAGAACAAGTAACATGGGCTAGTATAACCCTTTACCAATTACCACAATGTTAAAACAGGAGAAACTGTAGTTAAAAAGACTAAATCAATTCAAACTGGGAGAAAAACAAAGGTTGCTTGCCACAAGTGGTAATGACTGTCTTTGCCCGGCAGCTAAGTCCAAGTCACCATTGCGCGTTGTGGACGTGTTACCGGGTTTAAATAATGTTTTCCAGCCAGTGCGCTGCATACCTGAGGTCATCATGGCAACGCAAGCCAAGCGGCAGTTGTCCGACGCCCACTGGTGCTCGGATGCGTCAAGTCTCTGTCTGATCTTTTTGTTTTGATTATATTCTACACCTGGTCACAGCAGGTGACCAACGATTGGACCTCACTGCGGAGCCTGCTCGCGCTTCAGCTACCTCATCGATCCGGGTTCCGGGAGAGATCACCGTGCACGTAGCAGAGGCGTCTGTCTCCGTGCCTCGGTGTACCCCGTTGATCCTTGGTTCGGGGGGAGTCTGCTCGGCTTCCAAGTGGATGTGGTGAAGTTCACGAAGTACCGTGGTGAAGTTCACAAAGTACCCAGTCTGCACCTCGCCAGTTAGGCGCGACTCGCCACCCGACCCAGAGGATTTGACAAAGCATCACACAACTACTGCCATGAGGTGGGTTGTTTACTCTCCACGGAATTCGGCGTGCCCCCCCTCCAGGCCCCGGACGCTTCGCGTGTCAAACTTCAGTTGGCTGCTGTCGGCAGTGTCTTTTGGCATTGCCTGTCGTACAACTACCCACTCCTCGATCCAGGCACGATGGGCGATATGCCACTTTGCCAACACCAGTGAATCCACGGACCCTAGCACGGACTCCTCTCCCTGCGTTACGGTCTCTCTCACTCTGCACGCTACTGCATGGACAGTAGTTCACAGACAACGCTCTACCCACCACCGCGCATCCAGGATGTCTGTGTAGCCCGCGTGTCATGCGGGCATTTCAGAGCACTGACACAGCACGAGTCTTCCTCTACCCACTGCCACACACCCGCCACCCACGGGCAGCTCAACCACGCCATACCACGGACACATTGCGCGCCCCCCTCCCCTCTACCCTCGGCCACATGTCCACTCACCCCGCGTGTCCTGCGCGCGGTTCAAAGCACGGACATGTCAAGCGCCGTCTCTACAAGAACTTCCACATCTTCCGTCCCTCGGCTCAGTGGGCTACATGATCCCGTGGACAGGGGCACGATGCCTTTGGCAGAGCCGGCGGACAAGATTGTTTGGTTATTGACGTGTATAGAACTTGGGGGAGCCGTGTAGAGGTTTATATTTCTGGGGCAAATTTTATACAAATGTGGACACTCTGTGACACTCTTTTGATAGCAAATAATCCCCATATTGTGCTGGTCTGAACTGTCAGTGTGACTTATTGTGACATCATGTCCACCTCCCCTCTCTGTCTAGATAAGACCGGAGGGAGCTTGGTGGTCTTCCTCTTTGCGTGTTTGCATTTTGTTAGAGGTTGGTTTCATGTATGTGCCACGGGAGAGTGTGCGCTCTCAGCCAGAAGCATATAGCGCTGAGAGTTTTTCATTTTTGTAATCAGATTACTGCTCTAGCAACCGTGAACATGAATCAGCCCCACTTGTTCCTAACAGTGCTTTTCTTAAAGCTGTGAGTTTCGTTTCAGGCAAACTGGACATTGTCCTGTCAGCAGGGAGTGTCTGGCCGTGACTCAGACAGGAATTTGCAGACAACAACCTGCAACAGACTGCAAAGCAATTATTGTATGAATGGATAACATCTTTGTTTAAACACTTGGTTTTCTTTACCAAAGTCTTACCCAGTTATGTCAGTAGCTAAGTTACATTAACTAAGTTACTGTGATTCCAGTAACTAGTAATCTAACACATTACTTTTCCTACAGAAGTAATCAGATATGTCATCTGCGACAACCCACATGTTAGTTAGCAGCTCTCTCTCTCTCCCTCTGTTTCTCTCCCTCTCTCTCTCTCTCTCCGTCTCTCTCCCTCTCTGTCTCTCTCTCTCCCTCTCTGTCTCTCTCTCTCCCTCTCTCTGTCTCTCTCTCTCTGTCTCTCCCTCTCTCTGTCTCTCTCTCTCCATATCTCTCTCTCCCTCTCTCTATCTCCCTCTATCTCCCTCTCCCTCTCTCTCTATTTTTATCTTTCTTGTGATTGTGAAATCCTGAACGCCGAGGGGCGGGAACTGTATGTGTGCTCATTTAAAGCCAGCCCTTTCTCGGATCAACGTTTCATCTTCCAAGGACTACGGAGCACCAAATCGTCTCTTCACTGCTCATTTCAAGCTGGAAATGGATACTCTTGGGCTTCACAAGGTAGACTCACTGTAGTACGTTCTTATATTCAATAGTAGTACATTGAAGTCGACACTCCTAGCCATTTATCTAACTCAAGACAAGGTACAGACTTACGTTTGTTATCTGTCTACACTCCACTGCTACCGAACTTAAGACATGAAATAGTGCAGAAATTAGTTGAGCTAGTATTAGCTCAGGGCACAAACTGTGACATCATGATGATTATTCCTTCCTCTTCATTTCAACTAACCCTCACCCACTTCCACTGCACAAGAGTAGGATGTTGTTGTCATCGGTACTTCAGCCTCTGCATGTAAAGTGCTAAACAAATAAATAAAGTTTGAGTTGCGTAACAATCAGGCTTGGTGCTTTATGGCGCCCTAGGCGAGTCATCCACTTGGCGACCCTTCAAGTCTTGCGTAGCTCGCACAAATGTTATCTTCACAGACGTGAACACGGCCTCTTGGAAAAAGTGGGAACCAGCGACAAAATCATGAAATGCACATGAGAAACACAACAGCCATGAACCTTCCATCCAACAGCACACACACAATCATATCCAAGGTTAGGAAGGGATACTTTTGGATTACTTCTACTCGAAGAATACTCTCTATTTCTAACAAATGATTTGATATTAACTGCTACTGTACAATATAAATATTAATAGTAGACTGACACTGTATTGAATGACCTACAAACACTTGCAACCAGAGATGGGCGGTAAAGCTATAAGTTTCGTTTCACTGGAAATGCCTGGCCGTGATGACTCATACAGGAATTTGCAGACGACGTCTCCTGTAAAAGGGGTTCTGCTACATACTGAATGAATCTCTTGATTAGTATACTAAATTAATCTACAAATCGAATCTACTTTCCAGGTCCACACCAAATGACTCATCATGAACAACACCATCAACTCATCTTCGTCAAGAGTTCGCCGAGGTACAAAGGATTTTGTTAACAAAGCATTTGTAGTTAAACCGCAGTGACTCCTTGTGTCATAGAGAAAATCATTTACCACAGTGACTCAGGTCTCAGACTCGTCTGTTCAGGTCAACAGGTTAGTTGTAGCATGGAAGATAAGGCTGTTCAGGTTAGTTGTAGCATGGAGGATTAGGCTGTTCAGGTTAGTTGTAGCATGCAAGATTAGGCTGTTGAGGTTAGTTGTAGCATGGAAGATTAGGCTGTTCAGGTTAGTTGTAGCATGGAAGATTAGGCTGTTGAGGTTAGTTGTAGCATGGAAGATTAGGCTGTTGAGGTTAGTTGTAAGCATAGAAGA
>OMKY01214666.1:0-11237 GCA_900302395.1 Bregmaceros cantori | reverse complement strand
TAGATGGATAGATTTCACAGCATGTGTGAAGTTGAAATATAAAGAAATAGATTAATTGATTAGAATATTGAAAAATAACACAAACTTTATCATGTTGATATTTGTCATTTGGCCATCTCCCAGTTTCAAGATTCAAAATTACATGTGTATAATAAATGTATGTATATATATACATGACAGAAGTACACACTAAGGCTGCAACTAACCATTGTTTTTAATAGTCGATTAGTTGGCGATTATTGAAACGATTATTTGACTAATCGTTTGGATAATTTTCCTTTGAAAAATCCAACAAAAATATTCACAGCGACATAGAATTTAATCCTGTCAAATTTAAATGTAGTCAATTTTTATTCATGGCAGCCAGTACGAATGTACAAGTTCAGTTACTTACTCGGCCACAAACTCATAATAATTAATGTATATGCTAATATGTTGATGTTTTTCTTCATATTCATATTTTTTTCATCAATAATGTTGAATAATTCTGAAATCTGAATCATATTTTGGACTTTTTGTGTAGACCAATAGGTGGTGGTGTCAAGTGTCAACAAAAAACTGCTGACTATAACGATGATTCAACTATTTGGCGATTAATCGCTGCAGCCCTAGTACACACACATGGAATTTGGCATGAATTCCATGTGTGTAGAATTCATGGGCATGAAACGACTTTCTTAAGATCAACAGGTAGTGAACAAGGTCAACACAAACAAAAGAAAAGCACAGGGCTACCCCCTGCATTCAGTAGCATCACTGTGCGTGGGAAGGAACTGTTTGCTCTATTATCAAGTTTCAAAAAACTACCCGACTTGAAACGATGTTGCCCTCCCGCCCCTACTCACGGACAGAGATGGGCAGTAATGCATTACATTTACTCGGTTACAATTTTTTTTGCAGTTTCACATCTTACTTTCCACTTTTGTCTAGTAAATTTGGGGTAAAAGAGTGTGAGATGTCAGCAATTCTCTACTCGTTACATTAACTTGGCCTTTAGTGACACCCGTTGGGAACTGTTGGCACATATGTTGATGCCATATCTCTCGGGCACTCTCTCTCTCTCTCTCTCTCTCTCTTGGGCACTTTATCTGTTCATATAATACATCAGACAATGATATCATCCAGTACTGTAATTTACTGGCAGGTCTGTATCTCTGCATTGTGTCATCCAGGACTATGAGTCCATAGTGAAGTTGGTGGAGACGCTGGAGAAACTGCCGACCTTTGACCCTGTGTCCCACCCTCACGTCAAGTTTCACTATGCCTTCGCCCTGAACCGGTATGACCCACACCCCACACTCCAGGATCAAACGAGCTGACCCACAATCAGTAATGAGCCATTTTGTTTTGTGTTTAAACACAGAACTCGACTGGTGTGGTAGAGAGCTGTAAGTTATTGTGGTTTTTAAGGAGCTGCAGGTGGTGGGGAGTGTGGGGAGATTTACAGTGTTAGGAATCTGTAGATGGTAGGGAGTTTAGGGATCTGTAAGTAGTGGGGATCTTTAGGTATGTAGGGAGCTGTAGGTGGTATGTAGTGTAGGGAGTTGTAAGTGTTAGGGAGTTTCGGGAGCTATAGGTAGTATGGAATGTAGGGTGCTGTAAGTAGTAGTGAGCTGTAGGTGGTACAGAGTGTATGGAGTGTAGGGGGCTGTACGTATTAGGGAGTGTAGGGAAATGTAGGTGGTAGGTAGTGTAGGGAACTGTAGGTTGTATGGAGTGTTGGGGGCTATGGGTGGTAGGTATTGTAGGGAGCTTTAGGTGGTAGGTAGTGTAGGAAGCTATAGGTGGTAGGTAGTGTAGGAAGCTGTAGGTGGTAGGTAGTGTAGGAAGCTGTAGGTGGTAGGTAGTGTAGGAAGCTGTAGGTGGTAGGTAGTGTAGGAAGCTGTAGGTGGTAGGTAGTGTAGGGAGCTCTAGGTAGTGCAAGGAGCTGTACGTGGTAGGTAGTGTAGGGAGCTGTAGGTAGTGTAGGGAGCTGTAGGTAGTGTAGTGAGCTGTAGGTAGTGTAGGGAGCTGTAGGTAGTGTAGGGAGCTGTAGATGGTAGGTAGTGCATGGAGCTGTTGGGGGTACAGAATGTATGGAGTGTAGGGAGCTGTAGGTGGTATGTAGTGTAGTAAGCTGTAGGTAGTGTAGGGAGCTCTAGGTAGTTTAGGGAGCTCTAGGTAGTGTAGGGAGCTCTACGTGGAGTAGGGAGCCTGTAAGTGTTAAGAAGTCAAGGGAGCTGTAGGGAGTTTCGGGCTCCAATGAATGGATGGAGTTTCCAGGTGCTGTGGACTGTCTGCTATACCATGTTTGGAGCCCTCAGATGCCTTCCCAGCACACCATGATGCTACACAGCATCCTGTGTGCACCAACATCACTACATATGCATAGTGTGTTAATCATCAATGTGATATGAGGTGAATGCTGGGAACAGACAAAAATGCACACACAGAAACACAGGCGCTC
Source organism: Bregmaceros cantori (assembly GCA_900302395.1). Lineage (NCBI taxonomy): Eukaryota > Metazoa > Chordata > Actinopteri > Gadiformes > Bregmacerotidae > Bregmaceros > Bregmaceros cantori. The sequence goes on along the minus strand of OMKY01214666.1, from coordinate 8,791 downwards.
ATAGACACAACCGCATGCAAAAACGCACAAATACAGACAGGAAACAGGATTTTAAGCATTCTGCCAACATGATTGTCACCCAATGACTCATAACGCGATGCTAACACACACACAAAAAAGCACAAACATACACACAACCACCTTCACAAGCATTCACTCAACCACAACACACACAGCCATCCACTCCGAGACAGATAGACTAGCACTTATATACACCCACTCCTGTTTTTGTCGAGAGAGGGTGCGAGGAGAGGCCGAGATGGAGAAAGAGATGATGAGAGGAAAAGGCGCGAGATACACTTGGAGATGAGAGAGAGAGAGACAGACAGACAGAGAGAGAGAGAGAGAGACAGACAGAGAGAGAGAGAGAGAGAGAGAGAGAGAGAGAGATGAGAGAGATGAGAGAGAGAATGTGATACAGAGAGCGAGAATGACAATGTGATACAGAGAGAGAATGACAATGTGATACAGAGAGAGAGAATGACTGACCCACAGTTTGAGACAGAGAGCGAGGGAGAGAGAATGACAGTTCGAGACAGGGAGAGAGGGAGACAGAATAACTCGGACTGGGAGAGCGAGAGAATGACAGAGAGAGAGAGAGAGCCACAGAGAGGGGTGGATTGAGGAGAGACTGACAGACACAGAGCTAATAGAGTTGGTAGATTAAACTGAGCTGCACTGAAGCTTGAGGGCAGGCAGTTTCTACAATAGAAGCTGTTACAATGGAAGTAGACACACAAGCACACTGACACACAAACACACATACACACAAAAACACAGACGCACAAATGCGGCACACAGGTAAACACAGACTGAGCCTTTGCATGCAGTATGGCTGGTCTCTTGATCTCTCTCGGGCTCTAGTCATGATGCTTGTCCCTTTTGCTGGATGCCCTGGGGGAAATCTTAAACACAACACACATACAGACATCTAATTACACACGCACGTGCACCCACAGCACAGGTGAATCTTTTCAGATGTTTTTAAAAGTTGTTTGAAGTCGCAGGTAAACGAATCACCTGTAACACTAGATGATCATGTGGTCAGGAAGCGGGTGCTGTGTGCGGGACACACCCACTGGTAGAAAATACTCAGGTTTCTCCATTTCTATAGAACACCAGTCACCGTCCTCCCATCATCTCCTTAGAGCTAAACAAAGCATTTATTTTTATTTGTATGAACAGAAAGTGATACTGTTGTCCCTGAATATATTGATGCTCTATTATGATATTATAGGCATTATTATTATTATTATTATTATCATTATAATTGTATTACTTATTATTTACCTGCGCTTGGGCTGCGCCGCGAAGCAGGTTATGTTTTTGGTAGTGTTGGTTTGTCTGTCCCCAGGATAACTGAAAAAATTGTGCACGGATCTGGATGAAATTTTTTACAGTTGTTGGAAATGACACGGAAGAATCGATTACATTTTGGTGGATTTCTGTAGCATATAAGTAACAATCATACACCACCAACTTGGCGATAAATCGCTGAGCGCTAACCTCGGTCTCGTTACCAGACTTCCTGGTCACAGGGGCCGCTGGGAAATGTATTTGGCATGTTCGCCGGTGGGAATACAGTCTATGGGTTAATCGCAATCGCGCTACTGTAGCACTTGCATTGATAATAGATTGCCACACATACTGCTAGTAGTAAAAGTACTATTTTTTTGTACCACTACAGCACAGGTTTGCAATCTCTGAGTGCTAGTTATTATTATTATTACTGCTATTGTCGTTTTCATCGTCCACACTTCGCAAATCGCTACACACTTGCATTGGGTCTGGGAAAATCCAAGTCAGCGTCGGTACGGAATCAATCGACCAATCAGTGCGGACGTGGGGGGAGTTTGTACGGGCTACCTGAGACGTGGGCGGAGTTTGGTTGTCACACCTCCACACCGCTTGTCCCACCTACTGCGCTGTGACTGGATTGCACGATTTGATTGACACGTTTTCTTTTTTTACGTTTTCCGACCCTGGGTTTCCGACCCAATGCAAGCGTCTAGCGATGTGTGATGTCTGGATGACGCGTTGGTTCTGGCTTGCCAGGCTACATCATACAGGGAGTTTTATTCCAGAGAGAAAAAAGGTTTTGGGTGAATTTGATCCTCATGTTGACAAGCCGGTTCACGCAGGTAAGATCAAAGAACAAAGCATCATGAACAGCCTGACACCTGTAGCAGACATGGCGCAGAGATTAAAATCATTAGCAGTGTCCAAAATCGCTCCCTACTCCCTATATAGTGCACTCACTTTTAGTGCACTCAACAAACAACGACTAGTGACTGAGATTTCGGACACGAGAGTCGGTACAGTCAAAATTGTTATAACATTATAAAATTCAATAATCATGACAAGAAGTCAAAACTACTTAGATTTATAACTATTTGCCGTGGTCTGTCGCTATCTACTCCCGCCATGTTTCTAGTGGGGCTGCAACTAACGATTATTTTGATAATCGATTAATCGGCCATCTTTTCTGACTATTAATCGATTAATCTGTTTTTTTCTTTTGTATTTTCAGAACAAATGTCTTTTTTGCGCCCCATTCAGAGCTTTATTCAGGATTGGCTAGAAAAAGGGTGAAGAAGGGGGAGGAGACATGCGGCAAAGATGTCGGGGAGGGGAAGCGAACCCATGATTCTGCATGCCCACACATATGGCATTTGTGTGCTTCGCAGTGTACTCACTCTTAACAGACTGAGCTACTGCGACGCACAAAATTGTAGTAATTAACCTGAAACATTGTTGATATTGCAAACGTTGAACAACATATTCAACACATTTAAGCAGAGGAGTGACCAAACAAGGAAGCGATTAATCACTGTTGATTAATCGATTTTCAAATTAGTTGCCGATTAATCGATTAATCAGTTGCAGCTCTAGTTTCTAGTTGTCATTTTATTACCTATTAGCTGCGCCGCAAAGCAGGTTATGTTTTTGGTAGCGTTGGTTTGTCTGTCCCTAAGATAACTGAAAAAGTTGTGCATGGATCTGGATGAAATTGTGTACCATTGTTGGAAATTACACACGGAACGATTGATTACATTTGGTGCATTTCTGTAGCCGATAAGTAATATAATCATACTTAATCACCAACTTACCGATAGATGGCTGGGCGCTTACCGCGATCACGTGACCAGACTTCCGGGTCGCATAGGGCCGCTGGGAAATGTAGTTGGCATGTTCGTTAGGATTACAGTCTATGGGTAAATTGCAATCGCGCTACTCAAGCATTGACAATGGGTTGTCACACATACTGCTGGTACTAAAAGTACAATTTCTTGTACCACTACGGCACAGGTTTGCAATCTCTGAGTGCTTTTAATGCGTCTCGCAATGCATTATGGGTTATATTGCTTGGTCTAAGGTACGATCCTCACTGGTTTTCATGGTGCATTGGTACACAGAGTATTCAGACACCCTTACAAAATGGCATGCACTAATAGTGCACTATTTAGGGGATAGGGAGTGATTTCGGACACAGCCATTGTGTCTTTAAAGGAATATTGATGTTTTCAACAATTTGAAATGTGGAGTGTGTGGAGGATGGGGCTGCTTTTTGCATATGTTTGTTACAATGGTCTTAATCGCCATTTTAAACGGGAATGACCAGTCTATAAATATCAGGTCATGTGATTGAGCTCTCGCCTCTCGTTGTCTGGAAGCTGTACAATAGCACAGCTGCCATCGACCATGTGACATGTTGTGCAACCGGCAAGATGTGCATTTAACGTCAGCGGTCACAGAGAGCACACGATGTGAAGTGTGAATGAAGTGATGCCGTTGTAACACTTGGTTGTTATAATTAATTGTATTTACTCCTCAGATGTATATTAAACAACATTGTAATGTGTCATAATGTGATAATATATTTGACGTGAAATGAAATATGCTTAGTTGCTGTGTCATCACGTGACTACATGTTAGCCGTGATAAGTGATGACCACGCCCTTCTTCTTTAGACTCTGGGACCCAATTAATGGCGTCCAGATCTATGCTGCGCTTAGGTCCCTGTTTCTCAAAGTTAACATCTATATTTGATTTGTATGATGCTACGTTATATTAATATACAGCTGAAGTGGATGCTCCCCAACCTCTGTTGTGGCTCTGTGTCCTTCCTGCTCAACTATAAATTTTACACCGTTCACAGAAGATAACAGGGCAAACCTCAAAGTTTTTTTTACATACGCGCACACACAAAGGCACTAAGGTTGTTGGTAAACTGCTAGGAAGATTAATACCACATTGAAGTAAGACCATGTAAGGTGTCATTTTAATGGCATAAACTAATCGGTAAAAGAAGATGAATGTATAGACCTGTGAGTGGCGGTGCTCTTGCTAGAATTCAGAAGCAGTACTGCAGTGGGGAAGAAGCTATTTCTACCAGGTTCAGAAATGGCTTCTCCCCCACTGCAGTACTGCTTCTGAACTCTAGCAAGAGCACCGCCACTCACAGGTTGCGGAAACTGTTAAAGTGAACTAAGCATTGGCCGCAAGCCACCATTTACTAGGGGACAAGGACTACTAGTACTCCATAGAGCAGTCTGAACATTGACAATTGCTCTGGTACTACCATTATTACCATTGCAGTTAGCACTATTACTGTTCTCTTGTTAAATAACCATCATGCCATTACCATTATACTAGTAGCATATTATTATCACTACTGTTATGCTATTACTATATTAGTAGTACATTGTTGTTAATACTACCATTACTATTATTTCGCTGATGTTATCTTTTGTTTTCTTTCTGTGTTCTGTTTTATTACTTGCTGTACCAAGGACTAAACAGGAAGCTGCTTCCCTGTGTGTTGGAGATTGAGCATCTAGTGGCTTTTGTCTGAACCCTGAGAACCTCGGGATCTGCAAGTGTTGATAGGCAAATCAGATTAATGAGAAATTACTAACAATAATGTAAAAAAAAAGTGTAAAGAAATATGTGAAATCTGTGAAAGATATATCTTTTTTAGAATGTAGATATTTTTTCCCTATATTATAAGCTGTTGTGTTCAGATACAGTTTGTGGAAAGTATATGGTAGACCTTTGTGCACATTGTGCGAGCCGGAACCAAGACATCGTCCACGCCAGGGGTTAAAATATCGCGCTCCCTGGTTGGGCTGCGCTGTGCTTGCGCGCCCTGCGCTGGGTGCTGGGCAAGCCAAGTGCATTTTTTTTCATCGTGGGGTGTCCCGAGGCCAAAAATTGTTCGTCCCCATGTTAATTAATTGCGTCCCCGGGACGACGGGTCGCCATTAATTTTAAGCCCTGGTCCACGTATCGCACATCACTAGACACTTGCATTGGGTCTGGTAAAACCAGGGTCGGAAAGCATAAAAAAACGTATCGATCAAATAGTGTTATCCAGTCGCTGCACTGTAGGTGGGACAAGCGGAGTGGAAGCGTGACAACCAAACTCCCACGCATTGATTGGTTGATTGACTTTGTACCGATGCCGAGCCTGATTTTCCCAGACCCAATGCAAGCGCCTAGCAATGTGCGATGCGTGGACGATGCGTTGGTTCTGGCTCGCCAGGCTACATTTTTAGTGTTAAATGGTGCTGAAAACGTTGATGACTTTACAGTGGGTTGTTGTATTAGCATGCATCTGTGTGTGTTTTTCTATCTACGCGAAGGCGCAACCTCCCCGGCGACCGGGATAAGGCTCTGGAGATCATGCGGCCGCTGGTGGAGGGGTCGGAGCAGGTGGCGTCTGACATCTACTGTCTGGTGGGACGGATCTACAAAGACATCTTCCTCGAATCAAACTTCACAGACACGGAGAGCAGAGATCACGCGATTCACTGGTACACATACACACACTGTGACCAATTCATAAACACTGGCTGTGTCCGAAATTGCTCCCTATCCCCCATATAGTGCACCATATGGGGCGCAAGCCATTTTGTAGGGGTTTCCGAATTCTCCATGTACCCTTCATAGTGCACTATAGTCCCACAATGCAGCGCAAAAAGTAGTGAGCATCGAATGTACCCTAGACGAAGCAATGTAACCCATAATGCATTGCGAGACATTTAAAAAATGACCTAAACTTTTAAAAAAAATAGCGCGCCGGTGTAAATAGTGACCGACTGCGGCAAATCTTTAGAAATGTGAGTACTTTCGACTTTTTCTGATGATTGTTGAATTTTATAATTATATTCTTTATAATTATATTTTTGAATAATTTTGACGGCGCCAACTCTATTGTCTGAAATCTCGGCCGTTGCTGTTGATTGCACTATAAGTAACTGCATTATATGGGGGTAGGGAGTAGGGTATAGGGAGCAGCCGCAGTGACCAATACATAAAGCAAATTTTGAATGAAAACTGATTAAGCAAGGACTGAAAGGACTGAAAAGAGCCTCCACTTTCTCATTATGTGAATATTCTCACATTAAATAACAGAAAATTGAGTCAAAGTCAATTTGCACAGAAAGTAAGTGGATGCTAGCCTGGCAAGCCAGAAACAACGCATTGTCCACGCATCGCACATCGCTAGACGCTTGCATTGTGTCTGGTAAAACCAGGGTCGGAAAACATAAAAAAAAAACGTGTCAATCAAATCGTGTTATCCAGTCACAGCACAGTACGTGGGACAAGCGGCGTGGAGGTGTGAGAACCAAACTCCGCTCACGTCTTGCGTAGACCGTACAAACTCCCCCTCGTCCACGCTGATGGGTCAATTGATTCCATACCGACAGCGACCCTGATTTTCCCAGACCCAATGCAAGCGTCTATCGATGTGCAATGCGTGGATGATGTGTTGGTTCTGGCTCACCGGTCTAAGAGGATGCATGACAGTCGACACCAAAAAAACATCTATTACTATCAAAATGCTCATTATCTATGCATGGTACTGATTCTCCGATGCCATTGATTATTTACAATGTCAAACATACAGTTGTATCCTCTATTCTTTGTCAGGTTTAAACAGGGTTTTGAGTCGGAGCCGACGCTTCATTCAGGGATCAACTACGCTGTGTTGCTGCTGGCCGCCGGACACCAGTTTGACACATCCTTCGAGCTGCGCAAAGTCGGTATGTTACAAACGCAATGTTAATTTGTCCTCTTCAGACTCACACAGACATTACCTTCAAACATGACGCCTCCTTTGAGCTAACGGGCAGCACGGTGGCGCAGTGGTTAGCATTGCTGCCTCACAGCTAGAAGGTCCTGGGTTCGAATCCCAACCCGGACAGTTCCTTTCTGTGTGGAGTTTACATGTTCTCCCCGTGTCTGCGTGGGTTTCACTCCGGTTTCCCCCACCACCAAAAACATGTTCTAGTTAACCTGCTCCAGTCAGTGCCCCTGGCCAAGGCATTGGCTCAGAATCTGGAGTTGGCCCCCGGGCGCTGCGCACGCGGCTGCCCACCGCTCCTCAGGGATGGGTTAAATGCGGAGGATGAATTTCACTGTATCTGTGACGAAATAAAGTACGTTTACATTTTACGTTTACTAACACAAAGACTTTATGTTCAAACATTAGGACAATCTCAACAGGGCTTTGAACCAATAGTTTTTCCTAGTCTGTTCGTTCCGAGCAGAATCATAACGTTGATTGATGAATTCCATCAATAAATTGACGTTCCCGAACCGGTTAGAACAAAACCCGTTTTTTGTTCTAACCGGACAAAAATTGTTCCCGGAACGGTTAATTTCATTCCGGTCAGCTGAAACGCGGCCTGGCACGGCCGGGCTACACAAGACGTGGGCGGAGTTTGTACAGGCTACGCGAGACGTGGGCGGAGTTCGTCACGCCTCCACGCCACTTGTCCCACCTACTGTGCTGTAACTGGATAACACGATTTGATTGACACATTTTTTAAAACTTTTTTTGACCCTGGTTTTACCAGACCCAAAGCAAGCGTCTAGCGATGCGTGGGCGATGCGTTGACTCTGGCTCGCCAGGGTAACGCAAAGTTGTTACATGCAGATATAGAGCTATAGACTGTAGGGAGCACAGGGAGCTATAGACTGTAGGGAGCACGGGGCGCTATAGACTGTAGGGAGCACGGGGCGCTATAGACTGTAGGGAGCACGGGGCAGTAGATGACCCAAACTTCAATGAGCCTTCTCTTTGTCTTTGACCTCCTGTCACTTTCCCTGCCTCTCCAGGTGTAAAGCTAAGCAGTCTTCTGGGCAGGAAAGGCAGTCTTGATAAACTTCAGAGCTACTGGGATGTTGGCTTCTTCCTGGGAGCCAGCGTTCTTGCTTCGGACACCACGCGTGTCATCCAGGCCTCGGAGAAGCTTTTCAAGCTCAGAGCCCCCATTTGGTGAGATGCAGATTTTCTTGCAGCTTGACTGATGCTTTGTCAAGGCAATACTTTTATTATTAAAAAAATAAATTGACTCGGATCGGGGACCTTATGACTACGTGCGAACGGATGAAACTGAGCAATACTACCGGAAAATTTGGGGGGCGCTCTTGAGTATAAATAGCTGTTGTTGCACACGGTAACACAAAAGACGCTTGGAGGTATGAAGGCGGCAACGCATGGAATGTATGGACGGATTACGTAAGTAACTGTGCCCTGACCGCGGTCACGTGAGACTTCCGGGTCCTGGGGCTGCTGGGTAGTGTAGTTGGCATGTTCAATCAATCGCAATTGTGCTACTCTACGAGCACTTGCTTTGATAATGCATATTGCTAAAAGTACTTTTTTTTGTACCACTACGACGCAGGTTTGCAATCTCTGAGTGCTTCTAGTTAGTCCATTTCTGTCCATTTCTGTTCATCTGGTTATTTATTCTCATTCAGTGAGAATAAATAACCAGAG
>OMKY01214662.1:0-10782 GCA_900302395.1 Bregmaceros cantori | reverse complement strand
AATCTCTTCAACTCAATTTCCGACTAATCCTATCCAATAAAGATGGAAAAACGGCGCCGACGCCGGAAAAAATAACTTAAAAAACAAAAAAAAAAAAAGAAAAAAAAAAAGGACAAAATATATCGAAACTAAAAGTTTCACATTTCACACTGAAATATGAAAATGGTGTCCATTTTTGGAGTTAAGTAGAGACACTGCATCGTTTGGCTTAGGATTAGTACAATTACGTGGGCGGAGTTTGTATGGGCTACGCGAGACGTGGGCGGAGTTTGGTTGTGCCGCCTCCACGCCGCTTGTCGCACCTACTGCGCTGTGACTGGATAACACGATTTCATTGACAGTTTTTTTTTCTACGTTTTCCGAGCCTGGTTTTGTCAGACCCAATTCAAGCGTCTAGCGATGTGCGATGGGTGGACGATGCGTTGGTTCTGGCTCGCCAGGCTAGTGCTTTGCAACGCTCTGCCCAGTCGACTCGCCAAATGTGCCGCTCTATTACAAGTGTTTTAGCAAGTTAACCTTAAACAATTAATTGCAGAATGCCATCGGTGTTTTGAGCGGAAATCAAATGATTATATCATCTTCACTACAAATAAAGGGTGCTCGTTTCATGGTTCACCTGTGATCCTGTTGAGCAGTGACGTGTCCTGCACCTCAGCGGGCAGTGACGAAATGCGTTTTCTCAGAGCCAGATCACTCGACGCAGCATTCTCCAACTCCTGGAGCGCCCTGATCAACTCTGCAGTCTAAGGTCAGGCACGCACACAGAGACACAGACCACACACACACTTTTAGGCTCCAGATTTGGAACTCTAAAATTCATGCACAAAAAGTGACAGGAAGGTTCATGCACAGAAGCGAGCGGCGAGCCCCTCCGAAACTCAGAGGTATTGGTTCAGACTAGAGCTGCAACTGATTAAAATCGATTAATCGATGATAATCGATTATTTAAATAATCGGCAACTAATTTGATAATCGATTAATCGACAGCGATTAATCGTTTCCTTGTTTGGTCACTCCTCTGCTGAAATGTGTTGAATATGTTGTTCAACGTTATCAACAATGTTTCAGGTTAATAATCACTACAATTGTGTGCGCCACAGTAGCTCAGTCTTTTAAGAGCGAGTACAGTGCGAAGCACACAAATGGAACATGTGTGGCACACAGAATCGTGGGTCCGCCTTTCCTCCCAGACATCTTTGCCGCTTGTCTCCTCCCCCTTCTTCACCCTTTTCCCAGCCAATCCTGAATAAAGCTCGGAATGGGGCGCAAAAAAGACATTTGTTCGGAAAATACAAATGTTCCGATTTCAAAGAAATAATGAACAGATTAATCGATTAATAGTCAGAAAAGATGGCCGATTATCAAAATAATCGTTAGTTGCAGCTCTAGTTCAGACAGTGGTCGGCCCGTTGCAGACATACTGGGATATCAACAGCATCAGCGGATTTTTACCTACGATTAAATCGATTAAATCGGTTTATTTTTCGTTTTTAAAAAAAATCACAATTATTTTTGAAATGTTTTTTATTTATTAGGCTTAGTGGAAACAGGTGAAGATGGGGTGTAGACATGCGGGAAATACGTCGGTGGTGGGATTCGAACCACCAACTCACCGCGCCATTAAGGCATATGCGTGCTTTCCAGTGCACTGCCTAGCCGACTGAGCTACTGGGCAGCACAAAATCGCAACGATTATTAACGTGAAATATTTATTATTAAAAGTTTGCAATATCAATATTGCAAACGTCTGCTGTTCCGCCATCTTCACTAATTAATAACATTTCCAAGAGCCTACCGTTCTGTGCTAACGTACGTTATTTTGGGTTTTCAGTTTTTCCAAGTTTACAAGTCATATTTATTGTATTATATGAGTTACTGCGGGGCTTAACAGTTCAGTATCCGCGAAAATGGGTGGGGCCATGACACTGGGAAGGGAGACTGGCATTGGGAACAACTTATAGGCAACTTCTTTGAGCGAACAATGGACAAAACAAGGAAACGATTAATCAGTGCCGATTAGTCGACGACCAAATTAGTTGGCATTATTTCAATAATCGATAATCATTGATTAATCGGTTGCAGCCCTAGTTGGTTGTGTCAAGAAATGGGACAGACCTTCTCTAGTATATAGTAACCGCTAGTCCCAGTCTTCAGAACAATTCAAGGCAACACCCTGTCCACTCCTCATGTGAGGGCTGGCGTGAAATGTTCAATGAAGATTGATGTACATGGTTTGGACCGAAGACGGTCTGCCTTAGACCTTGGAACAATCCTCTTCGTATGCTGATTTGAAAAAGAAAAAAAAGGTTATATTATTATGCAAACCATTTCAAGAATGCATATTTTTTTCCGCTTGCTTGATTAAAAGGAGATTTTGTGATAATATTCGATCACTTATTTCTTATTTATTTCAATAGCTGCAGCCGCAGTTGCCATGAAATCTCCAATCATGAACAAATTTGAACAAACTTCCCAAGGTGAGGAAATAGCAAGAATGAATGGCGAGTCCCAGAGCCCTCAGACCACAGGATTGAGAAACAATCAGTTTTGCCCCCAATAGAAACATTTAGCTTGTGCTACAGAATTGCTATTGCGACATCTAGTGGACACATTTAGAACAGAATTTTCTCCTCCAGTCATCTGGCATGCTAGACTAAACCCATGGGACATATGTGTTTGACACCCCAATGTACCCAGTCACTGCCCTCCGTCCCACCAACCTGTAGCCGGGCGAGCCAGAACCAACGCATCGTCCACGCATCGCACATCACTAGACGCCTGCATTGGGTCTGTGAAAATCAGGGTAGCCATCGGTATGGAATCAATCGACCAATCAGCGTGGGGGTGGGGGTTGTACTGGCTACGCAAGATGTGGGTGGAGTCTGGTTGTCACATCTCCACGAGACTTGTCCCACCTACTGCGCTGTGACTGGACAACACGATTTGATTGACACGTTTGTTTGTTTTTTTTACATTTTCGCCAAGTCTGGTTTTACCAGTCCCAATGCAAGCGTCTAGCGATGTGCGATGTGGTGGGCGATGTGTTGGTTCTGGCTCGCCAGGCTAGTCACTGCCCTCAGTCCCACCAACCTGGGGAGCGTCCTCCGATGGCGAACTTTGGGACGCCAGGCTGTCGTCATCCTCCGAGTGCACACTGTCATGAGACCTCTTCTTCGCCTTCTTACTCCCAGCTGACAACATCAATGAAATTAGTCAAACTAATCCCCCCCCCCAACAGGTGGGGACTGTCAGAAAAATAATAGTTATACATAAAAATAGATTTGAACATTTCCTAATAGCCACTGTTCAAACTGTGGCTCCCCGACCACAGTTTGAAAGCTTCTCATACCAAGGGGTCCTGTGTTATCAGCTGTAAGCCATAGTGCTAACTCCCAAATTCCTCTAGCTCGCAGACACATCTAACAATGGAGGTCTGTTTGCGAGCTAGCAAGTTAACTTTCGTTTTTGACAGCAATATCCTCCTAACTCTCTCTAGCTCGACCAAAGTTGAAGTCCCAATGATTGGTTGGAAACTCTCACTTTCCTTGATCGCCCATTAATCATGCAATCCTATTGGTTTACGATAGACCTTCAAATCATGCTGTGTTCTTTTTTTTAAGTTATTTTTTCCGGCGTCAGCGCCGTTTTTCCATCTTTATTGGATAGGATTAGTCGGAAACTGGGTTGAAAAGATCGGTGGGAGACATTGCAGACAAGTCGGCGAGCGTAGTCGAGCTTGCGACACTGCGGACGTTGCGGTAGACACAGCGCCACTAACATGGATGGGGTCGCGTTAGGTGCGTTGTCCATAACCACACGGCCAACGCGGACACCTATCATGCTGTTCTAATTGGATGTTCAATGTGCTGTGATGATGTTCCTACTCTGTTTGGCTGAAAGCCTGAGTTCATGTTTTCTATATATCAATGTGCTTCTTCCTGAATAAATCAGAACGAGCCTCCGAGCGTTCTGGATGCACCTTCAACCTGTGTAGCGTCCTTCGTTCTCCGCCGACTAGATAGATGGTTTAAGCTGGCATTGAAAGAAATCCTTTCTCTGGGAAGACATGGCTATCAGATAATGTATTAATTATTCATTAGGGACTAATGACAAGTCCCACTGGTCCAAAGCTGACAAGTGCTTGACAAGTCCCACTGGTCCAAAGACTTGAATTGGACTTTTAACCAGGGCTTTGAACGAATATTTTTTGATTCGTTACGAAAAGAAACAGAATTATAACCTTTCCAGTTATGAGTTCCACCAATAAATTGACTTTCGCAAACCGGTTAGAACGAAAAAAATATATTGTTCGCGGGATGGTTAAGTTCCTGTCAGCTGTTTAATGTTGGCAAACCCACAACGACTCGCTACAGAGATCCGCTGCTGCACGCTGGTAGCGCTCTACAGCCAAAGGTCTCGTTGCATGTAGGAGCGAACCCACAACGGCATGCTGCAGAGTCCCGCAACGATTCATACTTCACTGCTGCATTGTAGATTTTATAAATTGTTTTATTTTAGTGCACTCCTTTGAGGAACAAAATCAATCCGGTATTAACCGGTGACCATCATTTTTAGATAAGTGTTCCTGTTCCAGAACATAAAAATAATAACGTTTCTGGTTTCGTTTCTGTTCCCTGGAAAATACAAAAAGTTCCCGGGTTTCGTTCCTTTAACTTGTTCAAAGCCCCGATTAGGACGGCCCAGTTAAAAATGCCGCCACTCGCTCGATAGATTATTAATTGCCAATAAACATTGCAGCCGACATTAAAAGCTGGTGAAACAGGTTTACCTAGAACTTGCGACAGCTGGTCCAGTAGACTGTTGTCATAGACGGCTCTCTCCTGCCAGATAGACAGAACCCTTCCCAGCTGTTTGTTGAAGCTTTCTTCTCCTTCCCTGCAGTGGGGGAAGTCAATCAACACAATTAACGATTGAGAAAGCGACTTGTGAAGAGCGGGTTTCGTGTAGCCCAGGGGTGTCAAACTCTTCTTCTTCTTCTTGTCGTTTAACGGCGATTGACACTTAGCTATGCAGGTCATCCACGCCGGTTTTACAAAAATTCCAGAGCAAGCTGCTTTCACAGCCTACTCTGTTGATAGTTGTCAAACTCAAGTAAAATCAGACCAGCATAATGACTTAAAAAAGTTTCCTTTGTTTTACTTTGGTCTAGAGCTGCAACCGATTAAACGATTAAACGATGATAATCGATTATTAAAATAATCGCCAACAAATTTGATAATCGATTAATCGCTTCATGGTTTGGCCTATTCTTTGCTCAAACGAGTTGAATATATGTTGCTCCCAATGCAATTTTTCCAGTGTCAAGGCCCCAATACAATAAAAACACGTAAGCTTGCGTGAAAGCCCAATATGTTATAATTTAGCCTGTAAGAGTAGGCTCTTTCATGCCATTACTATAAAATGGAGTTAGCGAAACAGCAAAGTTTGTAATATTAACATTGCAAACTTTCAATAATCGTTCCGATTTTAAAGGAAAAAAAAGTAACCGATTAATCGCCAGTAAAGATGGCTGATTAATCGATAATCAAAATAATCGTTAGTTGCAGCCCTACTTTGGTCCAAAATAGTAAAAGTATATTCTAAAAATGTACACACCCTGCACGTTTTCCCTTCCCATTTTTCTGCATGACTGTGTCCGTGACCAAAACAAGCCATTTCAACAACGGTACCCCTTGAGCCCTTAGAGCACAGTATTAAGAAACAGCCAGCTTCTTGCTCTGCCCACGGCAGGAACAGCACTCTACATTGTGTGGGACACACGATTGACCCAAAATTGGACCGAATCTTAACCATGATCGCAGGACTGCAAAAAAAAGGATATTAATAGGGGAAAAAATGAGAGAAAACATTTAAGGACACAGGGATGTCAATGATTAATCAATTAATTTTGCAGAGTAATGCATTGTTGTAACAAATTTTAGTTACTCAGTCAACCAGAGTTGGCTGAAGTGCACCGGGTGGCCACCAGGCGAGGTATATTACTACACATGCTGCAGTGTAGGCACCAGAAGAAGAAACCAAACAAACAAGGGCTGTGTCAGAAATCGCCCCCATCCCCCATATAGTGCAATATATGGGGCGCATGCCATTTTGTAGGGGTGTCCGAATTCTCCATGTACCCTATATAGTGCACTGAAAGTATCCCACAATGCACAGAGAAAAGTAGTGAGCAACGGATGTACCCTAGATGAAGCAATATAACCCATAACGCATTGCGAGAAAATGACCCAAACGTAATAAAAATGACACGATGGGAGTAAATAGCGACCAATTGCGGCAAATAGTTATAAATCTAAGTACTTTTGACTTTTACTGACGATTGTTGAATTTTATAATATATATATTTATTATATTTTATAATAATTTTGACGGCACCATCTCTAGTGTCCGAAATCTCGGCCGTTGCTGTTGAGTGGGGGATAGGGAGCGATTTCGGACACAGCCAGTGAGAGAGGGCAGAGCGCTCAGTCCGTTCCTTCACTCTATAGTGAAAGCAAATTATTTTTAACATAGCTGTGTATGGGTCGGATGCACAGGTTTATTGCGTGTCCATCATGCTGACAGACTGCCGAATGCTTCCTGCACAACCCTTTTCCGTGCACGATAATTTTTGAACATCATCCTACAATCACTGTAGATTACCAAAGCCAACTCACTCAGTGCATGGACACATACACACACACACACACACACGTCGAGTCGATGCATTGAACCTGGCTACCGAATTCCCTCATGCAACACGATCACCACACGAATTGGGTTGTGCGTCCTGACCTATGAAGAGGATTTTAAAAAGGTGTCTGGACAGCTCAGCAAATGCACATTAAGTTTTCAATGACGGTCTCCGACTCTCCGTGATTAATAACCAAATAATACATTTTGGATACGTGGCTTCCTCCCAAGCCTGCAGACTATTTGAATGGTTTCATAATTAATTCATCATTGTTGTTGTTGTTGACAAACATGATTCACTTTATGCGAGAGCCATCAACGCAAGTTTCTGTTGGCAGGTGCGGAGGGAGATACGGACACACACATATTATTACATTACAATAGGACTGCAACTAACGATTTCAAAAGTCGATTATATGCCGATTATTGAAACAGTTATTTGATAAATCGGTTGAATATTTGAAACTACTCAAAACACTCAGAGAAAGCAACAATTAATTACAAGAGATTCATCTTGTCAACTTGAAATATAGGTTTTTTTGGTGCTCTTCTTAAACAATTAACATGTTTTTCTTCATATTCATGCTTTTTTAATCAATCACAACACTTTATAATGGATGGAGCGTTTCACACGTTCTCTCCGTCGATTCCGTACATAAATCGACAGAGATCTGGGGACCTTACAATTACGTGCGAACGGATGAAACAGAGCAATACTACCGGAAAATGTGGGTGGGCGCTATTAGCAGTTGTTGCACACAGTGACAGAAAAGACGCTCTGAGGTCTGAAGGTGGCAACGCGTGGAACGTACGGACAGGTTGCGTACGTAATTGGCCAAACGTAGGCTATGAATCGGCCTTTACCTGGCTACGTGTTCGAAGGCCTCCACGATGACCGGAGCGAAGTCCTGGGTGAACTCTGGGCCTTTCCTCTTACTGTTCTGGATAACATCGTTGGCCAGGTACACAAACGTCAGCTTGCGAGATACCTGAGCTGTGGAAACAACAAAGTGCACCATTATATAGACTAGTCACCATGCTATCCGTCTTCAGCACATGTACAGCAGACATTTTCAGAATATGCAGAATATTCCACTCGCGACACTGCGGTAGACGCAGCGCCACTAACATGAATGGGGTCGCGTTAGGTGCAGTGTCCATAACCACTCGGCCAACGCGGACCACAAAGCTTTATTTTAAGAATATGGCGTGTGTCATAACATTGACCATTAAGGTCGTCTATCTTCACTCAAAACAGGATTCGAAGTCTGCAAGGATTTTAATTTAGAAAATAAAATAAAAAGTAGACTTTTACACTTGTTTTTTGGCCAATATGATATACGTATATGATAAAACAGGTGTAGGTCCTCCTTTTCCCACTAGGGGGCATGCACATAGGTGTTCACATTCATTCATTTTTGCAAACTATGTTCAATTGGTTGCATAATAAAAAAGTGCTTTTCCTCAAGAGACTTCAATTCAACATAGCAGCCACAACATAACTTGCTACTTGGGGTCCTTTTCATAGCTAGCACCGGAGACTAAATAAAAATAACTTTTTATAAATTCCACCTACTGCGCTGTGATTGGATAAGACCATTTGATTGACACGTTTTTTTAAACGTTTTCCGACCATGGTTTTATCAGACCAAATGCGCGATGCGTGGACGATGCGTTGGTTCTGGCTCGTCAGGCTAATGCCGCCTGGAATCGAGTCATCAGCAGGTTAAGATCAGCCCCTCGCCAAGCTTCATCCAGATCACATTTATAGACGAGTTCGGGGAGTACTTCCGGTGTCTGAACATCACGTCTGGTGTCATTTAGTTTGCTGCGTTTTTGGCAATTTTTCAACATGTATATTTGGTGGGAACACACACCTACAGGGTTATTTAAAACAGGTGGTGGAAACTTGCGGTGTGCTATTCAACACGGAAATGCTCTTGTGCGGATCTCTGACCCACAAATGCATGATTTAATAATCAGTGTGTAAACTCGTTCCATTTCATCATTCCTTTTGGATTAACTAGAAGAAGCAGGCAGCCCATTGGTCCAGAAGAACATGTGACCACTCGGTGAGTAACTTTAAGTCGGATTTTGACTGTATTTCATCAATATTTATGCAAAATTATGAACGGAGCGAGTGGTGTGATGTGTAACTGGTCACAGACTGACACCTAGTGGTCGGATTTTGAACTAGCGTGCGTTTTGTGTGCTCGGACCTCGGTCAAGTACCAGAGTTGGCATAGGCAACAATGCAGCACCGGAAGTGTGTTTCATCCCGGCGAGACAAAATGCTATACAGGCGTGACGGTGACATACAAGTCACAAGGGTGTTTTACCCACAATGCTTCGCGGCAGGCACCATTCACTACACTGTTGATGTTGTTACCTTTCTTGAGCTGGTCCCTCCACACGGACACGATGGTGCTGGAGTGTTTCCGATGGTGGATGAGCCACAGCGATAGAGTCTGCACGCTCTGCTGAGAGTTGCTGAGCTCCGACAGCTTCTTCTCCAGAGCAGCCTCGGAGAACGCAGACATGTCGGCGGTCCACGACCGGCTCCCTCCAGGCGGCCTCCACCAAACCCCGCGGCGGCGGCGGCGGCGACAACAACCCTCCCTCCCCGCCGAGACAGGAGCGACAACAGCGGCTGCTGCTGCTCGGGAGGCTGGTGGCGGGGGGTCGGGAGTGGAGCCGCGACTCGGTGGAGGCTACCAGCACTTGCTAGTTAGCTTAGCGGCTAACATAGAACTATTAGTAATAAACTCGCTACGGTTAGGGTTTGTACAGCGTCTATGCAGCGGAGACACAGCTCTATGGCGGCTAACTGCTAATACTCTTCTTCTTTTTTGCCGTTGTTGTTTCTCAATATGGGTCAGCGCCTCCTACCGGATTGGCGCTGCCATGACACCCTTTCTATCAACGCTTGCGCAGCTTATAAAGCGTTTCAACTGGGCTTGAAAACGAAATTATTTGTAAAAAGTTCCGTTCCGAACGGTTCAGGCAGGCCAAGTTTAACGTTTTCGTTCTCAGAACCGTTCCACCACCAAAATATCGGTCCTGAACCGGTTCGGAACGCAAACATTTTGTTCCTTCTTAAAGTTCCTTATGTTGTGCAATGTTAAGTTTAGATATAGTTTATACAAAATATATTTGGAAACTTCAGTGAAACTGTATTAACGTAAAACCGGGTTAAAAACGCCATTACATTCGCTTCCTCGTCAGTCCACAAGATGGAGCCCCCGATACATGGGGCTTGATGACTGACACTGAAAGTTGGATGGAAAAAGTCTCCCAGACATAGGATATGTTAAAATATATAGAGAACAGAAAAAAACGTTTTAAACCAGTTTTGTGGATTTCATAATTTTCCATTTCTGTTACAAAACAGTTGAAGAAATCTTTTTTCGTTTCCGTTCCTCATAAAATCCCGCAAAATTCTGTTCGTTTTCGGTTTTCTTTCCTTGAACCGGTTCAAAGCCCTATTTCAAAATTCGTAAAAACACAACTATGACGACTGGTCATATAATGAACAAAGTCATGTGAAAACATTGAAACACACTTTATTCAACCCTCAGAATAAATTACCTTCTGTTTCAACTTAAAAAAAAAGTGTAGCATCTGTAATGAATGGTGCTGCCGCGGCTGGGTTAGGCGCTGTACAAATACCAGCTGGATAAAGCTTGGCAACTAGCCACGGTTATAGGGGGATACGTCGCATCGCAAAGGCGCCCGCTGCCTAAGCAGAGGCTACGTCATACGCAGCGTAGGCTGCGTCTGTAGGGAGTGGAGAATGTGTCCGTAGGGAGCGGAGAATGCGTCCGTAGGGAGTGGAGAATGCGTCCGCAGAAAACGGCGCTATTTTTGGCGACGATTTTAGAAAACAGCATTATTTTTGCAGACAATAATTTTTTTGCAGACGATGAGTCACATATGAAGCGGCCCTATGATGCGGCCCTGTGATGTGTATTATTGTAATGTAAATAAAATAGAGAAACTAGATGCGTGGGGAGTTTCATTATATTTATGGAAAGCATATTTATATTATTATTATTTTATTATTATTATTATTATGCAACGTGCATTAAC
>OMKY01214659.1:0-10258 GCA_900302395.1 Bregmaceros cantori | reverse complement strand
CAGGGTTTTTTTGTGTTACTTTGTCATTATTTATTTTTTTTGACAGTGGTAGAGTGAAGAAGGGATGAGAGGGCGGGGACTAGCGGCCGTGTAGGGAAGCAAACTCGTAGTGCTGCGTGTGCTGTCAACACAAGCACAAAAAACATAAATATTTTATGTATATACTGTCTCTCTTATTCATATATATGTGAACCCACCTACAAGAAAATTATAAAGCTTTTCTACTACTTTCTACTACTATTCTACTAATATTATTTGATTTGACAGAATTTACATAAGCTATCTAAATCATTAGATATTCAATTGCCATTCGAACAATCGGCAGATGTTTGCCATTGTTCGACTTACGCGTGTTTGCTTTGCGTGTCCAAATTGCTCTGCAGTGTCTCACCTGTGTCTCGGTGAGGCACAGTCCGCTAGCCAGCTGCTTGCGCTCGGCGCCCACCACGTAGTGGTTCTTCTCAAAGGCTCTCTCTAGCCTCAGCAGCTGGGAGGGCGAGAAGGCCGTGCGGATACGTTTGGGCTTCCTGGAGAACGGGCCGTGGAGCAGGAGGTTTTCTGGACTACTGTCTTCGCCTAGATGAAGGGGGGATGCAAGGGGGAGTACGATTATTCACCTCAGAACAACTTCCAAATGTGCATGTTCAAAGTGTTCCTGGAGTGTTGTCATTTTTCACAGGTATTTGATATCATCGCGAACAGGCAGAGAGCGAGATTTGCAAAACTTTATCCGTTTAAAAAGGTGTGCTGTTATTGATTCATCCATGGTAATATATCAATGGCCAGAAAATGGCAGCCTAACTATGTCTATTGTAGTTGAAGTCGTAATGGATAACACTTAACCTTAAGTACACATATACTCCACTGTCAGTGACGTGCTATTGTGTGTGTGTGTTCCAATTATATTTTTTTCTTACTTATATTTTCACTTTTGTGCAAGTTGCATGTTTTTACACGTATAATTATATTGAAAAGAGTAATAATTAATACATACATTGTATTAAAATTTGAATTTACAACTGTTTTTATTCTAAGAATGTATGAAGTTTGACAGACAAGGCAAATATTCATGAAAGTATGTTTTATGTCAGTTGAGATGAAACGCCAACTGACATGGGTTTGTCTCAAAGTTGTATCTAAATAACTTTTACCAGATGCAGTCCTCAGGTTGTCTGCAGCAGCAGCCGCATTTGCGAGCCGCCCGTGCCAGCGGTCATTAAAGGCCTTGTGCGTACGCCTCGGGGTGTATTGTGATAAGGTGCGTCAGAGGGCACGAGTGGCGCCACTGACAACACTCCCCGACCATTTGACGCGGCAGGAAACGTCGACTACCAGCATGCACAAGTACGTGTATATGCAGATACACACACACATGCACACACACACACACTCTCGCATGCATGTGTTCCCATTTGGAAATGTAGATAGCAATTAGTCTAGTTTACTTATAATGGTTTTGAAACCATGCCAAGGTACACACTATCTCTAGTTAACGAACGCACGCCATCGCTAACACACACACACAGACTAACGCACCCAAACGCACACATACAGATGCCATGGGCGGTTCAACAGGGCGGTTGGTAGGAGCACTGTCACTCCCTGCTCAGTCTGGTCGGCCCTAGAGAATTACTGGCCACCCTTTACCCCATAACAATCATCGCTCTTCCCCTGACAGGCTCAAAAATAGATACACACTTATAATATTAACCCTTTCAGTGACAACCACTTCCACGCACTAGGGCTGTTGCACGTTGACGTGTTTGCCGGCAGTTATTTTGTTTGTATCACGTACGGTGACGTATACATATACGTACGGTTAAGTGGTATACCTTACCACTTCACGTCCATTGTATAACGTAGTTCGGCTGCCATCTGTTGGCAATTGTTAGCATATTAGCACGGATAAATCAATAATAGAAGAGCTTTAAAGAGACAAATATCAATTTGCATAAAATGTTATGCAAATATGGCTCTCTGCCTGTTCGTCTGACCGCAATGATACCACCATAATGTCTGCCACCGACAAGCCGCGACATCATGTGCAACAGCCCTATAGGCACTGATGTCCACCACATATTCTGTATCTACACATGGTATCTCTATAATATAAAGCGGGTGGTGTCTACTTTGAACTAAAATATGTTTTTCAACTCCCCCTATTTTAAAAATGGCTTTTTATTCTAACTAACACACCCCATTTTGAGACTCATTTTGATTTTGCAACTAATCCTAAGGGGGAAATGGCCTTGTTCGTTGAGAAAGTGCAGTATTATGCATAATAATAATAATAATAATAATAATAATAGCAAAAAGCAGATACACAAACACGCCAACAGCATGTTGGCCACACCCACTTTATCGCTAATCTCTTTCTCTCTTGATTATGCTATCCATCTCAAACACACAAACACAGACACGCACAGACCATCCGAAAACACACACACTTCCACTTACATACCAGCATCAAGTCTCACAGACGCACACAGACAGCCATGTCGGCCGCCTGGCGCGGGGCCTAGTGGTAAACGGTCCGGGCTGTGTTTTGGGATTAGCGTGTCATATATTAAGCAGCGTGTCATTATGATGCTGTGTGTCATTATTAGCCTGCGTGTCAATATGATGCCGTGTGTCAACATCACCGGGCATCTTTTCTTTACTCAAAGACCCAGCGAGGATAATCCTTTTGAGACGATGATCGTTGACGGTTTCAACAAAAGAGGCGATGGATCATCTTAATGCCGATCTCAATGCAGAGGCTCTACTGACTCCAATTCTTAGTCACAGACGCACGCATTCATCAGTAAAAGATGCACAGATGTACAGGCCCATCATCAGCAGGTGCAGCCAATAGACGGGTTTACGCGCGAAACAATGGGGGGAGTCATTTTGTCCCGCCGTTCTGTTGGTCACTTCCGGTGCCTTATTGTTGCCTATGCCAACTCTGGTACTGGACCGAGGTCCGAGCACACAAAACACACAAAACGCACACCACTTCAAAATCCGACCACTAGATGTCGGTTTGTGACCAGTTACAAATCAGCCCCCTTGCCCCGTTCACAATTTTGTATAAATATTGATGAAATACAGTCAAAACCCAACTTGAAGTTACTCACCGAGTGGTCACATGTTCTTTTGGACCAATAGGCTGGCTGCTTCTTCTAGTAATTCCAAAATGAATGACAAAACGGAACGGGTTGCACTGATTATTAAATCATGCGTTTGTGGGTCACAGATCTGCCCGAGAGAATTTGGGTGTGGAATAGCACAACACAAGTTAGCACCATCCGTTTTAAATAACGCGGTAGGTGTGTGCTCCCACCAAGTAGACATGTTGGAAAATAGTTCAAAACACGCCAAAACAAATGGAACCGGAAGTGACGTTCGGAGTGCACTACATTGTGGATGCGCCATTTTGTAGCGGTGTATTCATTTGCAGTGAACATGCTTGTAACCTGTCTAGTGCACTCAAAATCTCCCATAATGCAGATCAAAATGTAGTGCACAACGGATGGCCACTTCTCTCTACCCCATAATGCATTGCGGTCATGCCAAATACGAAAATAGTAGGAAGAAATGTGGACAGTGATGAGCAATCCTGACAGGCGGTTATAAATGTAAACTGATATGGACTTTCGATGACATTTTGTTGAATTTGTGAAGGTTTGATCAGCAACTTTATAGTTAATATGATCAAATAATTAATTTAAAATAATTGGTGTAACTTTGCATGGTTGCCTTAACAGTTATGATTTACTAGTATATATACTTATTATATAGTTGCTATATTAATTGAAAATGTGACCTAATACATAGATGCTCAGAAAAGAATAGCCAACCTCAATTCGCTGTAGATATTCGCTGTCGATACATGTGCTACCCTCGACACTCTTTTCAGTCAAAATAACATCTCACCAATTCAGGATCGGAGAGGTCGGTTAATAGAGGTTTAGAGAATTCAGTGTGGGTTTTCATTCAACTCAATTAAAAACAGTTTAAAGGAGAATAAGTAAATGATAATATAAACATAAACATTTACAACAGAAACAAACTAAAAAAGATTGAGTAAAGTAGCATCATTATTAAAACAGCTATCAGTTTAATTTATTTAAATGTGGATTGTCAAAAATGTGCCTCTTATTGTGACTGTTATCCCTCCCTCTCTTTCTCTCTCTCTATCCCCTCTCACAATTTCTCTCCCATCCTCTTTCTTCTTTTACTGACCTTGGTCGTCCAAAAACATCCACAAAAAACTTTCATACGACAGGTGGTGCTTTGCACATGTACAATCATTTGAAAAAAAATGTAAATACTTGTCACATGAAACGCTTTGGACTCCGCAATCCTATCAGCTTAAAGCCCACTGTCCCACCCCGCAGCTCGTCTGCCGCCATGACAACTCGACCACAGCCGACACCACTTGCTTGGATTTTCTTAACTCACACACGCGAGCATTGACCGGGGGATGTTTGATGGGCTGCCGGTGACACGGCATCAAAAGAACCTCGGGTCGTAGGTATGCAAAATGCATTTGTATTTTCAGTGTACACAAATGAAAAGTTCTTCACGACAAAGTGCTTTTAGTCAAATGGAGTGTGTGATACCTTTCTCTGATTTCATCCCAAACCATATTGGCTTTGCACCGCCACGTCAACTATTGTGTCCGTGCGGACGGTGTGGCGACACTGGCAGACACGCACGACTGTCCCTCTATTGAAATGTTGAACTCAAAAGCCATTTTTTTACATAAGCAAATAGTGTGAAAAAGAGAAAAGCATTGTAGCTGCTGCAAGATAGGGTTTCATGTGTCCTGTGGTCTGATCATTTCTCCAGCCGTGAGCACCTGCAATGGTGCTGAGTAGGGCAGTAAATAATATTGATTTTGTATCGATATATCGATACAACAGCTGACGATACAATGTATCGATATGTCTGCAAGAGTATCGATCTTTTTTCTGGTCTATTTTTATCCATTTGCTCCTGGACATAATTCCACTCACCTAAGAATCGAATAGAATCGTATCGTGGTGAATTCTTGTGTATCGAAAAAAATCGAATCGTTGGGTCAGGAAATCGATACTGAATCGTATCGCTATGATGGGTGAGATTTACACCCCTAGTGCTGAGTGTGTGCAGTGGGCAGTTGTGCACGTGCGCGCTATCCGCCACAAATTCTGCACAATAATTTTCGAATATCCGCCACCAACGCTCATAACTCAACGAATGGAATTTCCCAAGCCACACTAAAACACACAAGTCCACACATACAGTGAGAATATCGGTAACAAACAGCACACACACACAGGCACATGCTCATACACACAGACACACACAAACAGGAACCAACAGACACACACACATACAGACACACATACAGACACACATTCACAGATGCACAAATACACACACACACACACACACACACACACATACACACACCACACATGCACAGACACCCTTAAGGGATTACAGTCAAGTGATTGGTGTAAACTCATAAAGTTGAGTCCACATGACGTACAAATGGATGCAGTCATCATTAACATCATATAATAAGACCTGGAAAGACTGGCAGGTGTAAATCTGTCATGGCTGTTTGTATACCTGCCTGAGGGAGAGAGAGAGACAGGGAGAGAGAGAGTGGTAGAAGTAGAGAAAGAGAGATAGAAGGGGAGAGAGAGACTGAGAGAAAGAGAGGGAGAGAAAGAGAGCAAGAGAGAGAGAACAGGAGAAAGAGAGAGGTGTGCAGAGGAAAGAGGAGAGAAAAGAGAGAGGGATAGGGAGAAAGAGAAAGGGAGAGAGGTAGAGAGAGAGAGAGCGAGAGAGAGAGAGAGCAGGAGAGGGAGAACAGGAGTAATAGAGAAAGAGAGGGGAGATAGAGGGGAGAGAGAAGTTATGGTTGATATTATATTGCGTTTCATCGTCAGTCAACTATTGCTCAAATGTAATTCATTCCCAAGACGATTCTTTTGAAAGCTTTGCGCTTGATTATATTAGCGATGCCAAAATATTGATTGATTTTTTTTTTTACCAAAATTAATAAATAACGAAATTATCAATTGGAATTAAATGTTTTGACCAAAAAATGTCTAATTTTGCCAATCAATACGAGAGCGTAACAATTCATCAGCACGAGCAGTACAAGCAGTACCTTGGAAGCACTGCTCACAACATGCCTTCACCATCTACACACACAATCCAACATATTGCATTGGGAGAATAATGGTGTGTTACATATTAATCAACTTCATGCTCACTGTTCAACAGAAATAATGAATTTATTCATTATGGTTACCTCATTATGATGCGTGACACTGCAGCGTTAAACAATGTGAATCCAATCCCAATATATAATGCCAGCAGAATAGACTTTCAATTTCATTTTTAAATGAATGTAAAATAGATTATCTCGGGATCATCCAGTTATATTTTACAGCATTTATTTAGTCACACAAATGTAATAGTTATTCTCTTTAATGTCTCCCCATGTATGTATATTTTTTATTATCATATGAAAAAAAGTCGAACTCGATTAATTGATTCATTTTAAGAGAATGCTCACTAAAATATTTGATAGCTCCAGCTCCAGTAAATAAAGATCAAGATGACTTCGCCAATAGACGAGTTCGGGGGGTATGTCCGATTAAATTTGTACTTGGAACGTCACTTCTGCTGCCATTTACTTTGACATGTTTTGGACTATTTTTCAACATGTATATTTGGTGGGAACACACACCTACCACGTTATTTTAAACGGTGGTAACTTGTGGTGTGCTATTCCACACCCAAATGCAAACCGTTCCATTTTCTCATTGTTTTTGGAATTACTAATAGAAGCAGCCAGCCTATTGGTCCAGAGTGTGACCACTCGGTGAGTAACTTTTAGTCGGATTTTGACTGTATTTCATCAATACTTCATAAAGGCCGACATCTAGTGGTCGGAATTTGAACTGGTGTGTGTTTTGTGCATTTTGTGTCCTCGGACCTCAGTCCAGTGCTAGAGTTGACATAGGCAACAATGAGGCACCGGAAGTTGTTTCGCACGTAAACCCGTCAATAGAAGTGGAATAAAAGCAACTCCCCACCAACAATGGCAAAAAGAGAGAGGAGGGGTATAGCTGCCTTCGCTGAGAAGGTTATGTTTTCGGTCACATGTTTGTTGGTATTTTACCAGAGGTGGGTACTAGCCCAAGAAATTATCCATTACCCCTACGGCCTTGGCAGAGGTTTGTGCTCTGCGAGTGCTTCTAGTTTATGTCAGATTTCAAGTGGATTGCGAACAGTATGTGCTGGGCCAAGAAGGATCAAGACACAACCAGAGCCATTTTCACATTGTTTGCATGTCTGTAAATCAGACAGCCCCTGCTGGGTGTGTGTGTCTGAGCATGTGTGTTTTAGGAAACTTGTTAAAGACAACGTGCAGTCAGTGAATTTTAGAAACTATTAGACTAGGATTGTGTTAAGCTATCAGGAGACATATTTAGTGGTTGGCTGTAGCTCAGTTGGGCTCCGGAGCACCCACAAAGTCTGCGCCTATGTTGAAGACTGAAGGGTTGTTCATTTGAGCATTCTCCATGCCAGTGTCTTTGGGCAACAAACCCAACCCCAAATTGCTTCCAATGCCTCCATTAGTGTGTGAATGTATACATAATTTCCCATTTGGGATTACTAGAGTATTAAAAACGGTTTGTTATTATCAGTCACATCTTGAAGGTAGATTTCTGGCAGAACTGGCACTAGTCACTTGTCACTAGTTCCTGAGGGATGGGCAAATGGCGGCCCCTACCTAGAGCATCCTGCGAATAGATTATTAATAATAATAATAATATAATGTTTGTTTGATTTTCACTTGTAATTATACTTTTTACCGAAATAGGGTGCTCCATACACACACAATAGTCAAGCAATGTCTGTTTCTCAATACTGCGGTATTGAGCTGTGGTAAACAGACATATAGAAAAATAAAAAGACAAAAAGTATACGAGAAGACAAAATACACAAATTAACTGCATAAATCCTCGTCCCCCTCACCCAGGTAGCGTGTGGTTCCCTCCTTCCGTATTTTAATCTCTCAAAATTATGACTTTAATACAATTCAGATAATGTATTTATGTTAAAGCTTGTTCTCTATTAATTTTTCCAGCCGACCTTTCCAGTAAAATTACGTTGTGAAAGTACGACAGACATTTTTTGTTGCTCAGGTCAGGGGGCAGTAGCCACCTCTGGGCGAGTTCTTTTTTGGCTGCGGTAAAGCCTTAGCCTGGCGAGCCAGAACCAGCGCATCGTCTACGCATCGCACATCGCTAGATGCTTGCATTGCAATGCAACAATGCAAGCGTCTAGCAATGTGCGAAGCGTGGACGATGCGTTGGTTCTGGCTCGTCAGGCTAGTAAAGCCATTTTAACGTATTCCTCATTTATGAATTTGTTTAAACGACTCAAGTTGTTGGAATGAACAACAGACAGACAGGAATTTTCTTCGATATTGAAACTAGAGAGAGAGGGGGGGGACTCGGAGAGAGTGGGAGTTCGAGAGAGAAGCGATGGAGAGGGAGAGACGGAGAGAGACAGAGAGAGACAGAGAGAGACAGAGAGAGACAGAGAGAGACAGAGAGAGTGATACAGAGGATTCATTCAAGAAAGTCCAGAGAAAGCTAATGCAGGGCTGAACAGAACATCCAGAAAGATATCCGATTCTATAATCACAGCTAATCAGCAAGGCTAATATCAGCTGCTGTTGAGAAACATGGTCTTTGAAAATCATAGAAAATGAAAGTATACGACTAAAGAGTCGCAAATGAACAAGGTGGTCAATGAGATCTTTCTTACTAGAAAGTAGAGAATTACGATTTGTACCGAATATGCGATGGACCATCAGATATCAGTGGACATTTTGTGAAGAACTTTGCCACTGGTTGCAAGGAACATAACGCAACTGGGCAAACCAGAACAAATAAATTGTCCACACATCGCACGCGACTAGACCGATCACTTGGTCTGGATTAAGCAGGCTAGTAAAAAGTATCAATCAAATGAAGTCATCAAATCACAGACAGGTCCCATGTCTTGGTCCAGACCCACCAGACCGTCCCATTTTGATCGATGCGTGGACGATTTGTTAACTCCCCACCCTGCACACTAACCGTAGCCATTAGCTTAGCATGTGTGGAATCTGCGGCATAGGGACCCTATATTTTGTTTAATGCTGCAGTGAATGTGGTGCTGTTCGGGCATATTCATGTTTTGGTAGCGTCAGAGGATATACTGCTTACAGTACTTTTGGGAGTAGGTGAAAAACAGGAAAGTTTGTGAAATTCTGACGCTATTAGGTCAGACTATAAAAATGCAAAGAAGGAAAGCAATAGCTTAGTGCCTGAATGAGAAGGAAAATGGAAATGGGAAGAAGGAAAGGCCTCCACATAACAGACAAACAGTGCGCCACCACATACTGGCAGCGATCAAATGCATTCAGATACAATGCTTCCACTTCATGAACTTGGCATTATTGACTGTGATTTTTATTTTTATTACAAGTGAATTGGTTAAAATGTTCAGCTGATTGGAATATTGAATAAGAAAAGGAAATATTAAGGAAGGAAAATATCACTTCTGCTCAATCTGAAGTAACCATCTTGTTGTTGTTCTTTATGAATTGGTAATGCCAATGCCATTTCCGGCATTACATTCAACTCTAGATAGATAGGTAGAGAGATAGATAGGTGTGTGTGTGTGTGTGTTTGTGTGTGTGTTTGTGTGTGTGTGCGCGCCCACGTGTGCGTGTGTTGCAGGGGAGTGGAGGGGGCAGATGGCTCCATCTTTCCACCACTTCATGAACAAGCCTGGTCCTGCTGCTAATACCCAGGGGAAAAGGTTGTGTATGTGCTACTGATATAGCTAGTAGTAGAAGTAGTAGTAATGGTTGTTGCTAATAGTATATATATATATATATATATATATATATGTGTGTGTGTGTGTGTGTGTGTGTGTGTCTGTGTGTTTCTATGTGTGTGTCTGTGTGTTTCTATGTGTGTGTCTGTGTGTTTCTATGTGTGTGTCTGTGTGTGTCTATGTGTGTGTCTGTGTGTTTCTATGTGTGTGTCTGTGTGTTTCTATGTGTGTGTCTGTGTGTTTTTATGTGTGTGTCCGTGTGTTTCTATGTGTGTGTCTGTGTGTGTCTATGTGTGTGTCTGTGTGTTTCTATGTGTGTGTATGTGTGTGTCTGAGTGTGCACGTCTGTGTGCATATGTGTGCGTACATCTGT
>OMKY01214655.1:0-10340 GCA_900302395.1 Bregmaceros cantori | reverse complement strand
GGAACACACACATCCATGCAAAGACACACAGAGACACACAGACACACACACATCCATGCAAAGACACACAGAGATACACAGGCACACACAGAAACACACACATCCATGCAGAGACACACAGACACACACACATGCAAAGACACACAGACACACACAGGAACACACACATCCATGCAAAGACACACAGAGACACACACAGGAACACACACATCCATGCAAAGACACACAGAGACACACACAGGAACACACACATCCATGCAGAGACACACAGACACACACAGACACACATCCATGCAAAAACACACAGAGACACACACACAGGAACAAACACATCCATGCAGAGACACACAGAGACACACACAGGCACTCATACAGACACAGATACACAGAGAGCCCAGAAACAAAATAAGTTTATTTTCAGAGGATTTTTAACAAATCGAAATCATCAAATTTGATGATTGATGCGCGTTCAGTACATTGTTATCATACTGAACTAGAAGAACTCAGATTGCAAACCCTGTTCCGTAGTGGTACAAAAAAATAGTACTTTTAGTGCTAGCAGTATGTGTGGCAAGTGGCAACCCATTATCAATGCAAGTGCTTGAGTAGCGCGATTGCGATTGACGCCACCGGCAAACATGCTCAGCATAAGCCAACTACACTACCCAGTGGACCTAGGACCCGCAAGTCTGGTCACGTGTCCGTGGTAAGCGCCCAGCGATCTATTGGTGATATAGTATGATTAGGTTTCTTATGGGCTACAGAATTGCACCAAAAAGTTTAGCAATTGTTCCATTAACTTCTGTGTGTCATTTGCAACAACTGTACAAAATTTCATCGAGATCAGTAATTTTTCAGCTATCTTGGGGAAAGACAAACCAACGTGGCGGTTATGTCTGGCACGGCATATCTCTTGTGTTAACACATTTTGTCCCAGGTTCGGCATGATAACGGTCTGTGGAAAATTCATGAATTGCTTCGATTTTGGAGGCCGACACGTTCGAAATGGCCAATTTTTTGTTTGGTCCGTACAATAGACTGTATATAAATATGGACGTTGCATTGGCTTCCATCGGCGTGCTGACTTCCGTGTGCTTTTGGTTATCGACTCCGCCCTTGTGCGCAGAGTTGATAACCAAAAGCACGGAGCCTATGGGATTTCCAATACAAATATTCCAATTTTAGTTTAGTTAGAC
Organism: Bregmaceros cantori; assembly: GCA_900302395.1. Lineage (NCBI taxonomy): Eukaryota > Metazoa > Chordata > Actinopteri > Gadiformes > Bregmacerotidae > Bregmaceros > Bregmaceros cantori. Next base: position 9,144 of record OMKY01214655.1, on the reverse strand, counting down.
AGTTTAACCTATTCAAAGATCTTTCCTAATTGATGTTTAATCAATATTGCCGGGATAATTATCGGTTAATTCTTAAATACCACTAGTTGGCGGGCTGTGAGGGGGGAAGCGTGGCTCTGGGCAGCAATGCTGGAGTCGTGGAGCGCTAAGTTCATGATACATAACCATGCTATGGTTAGCACAGTGGCACACTGGGAATGCTATCGGTGAGTACATACTTCAACAGACTATATTTAATCCTACTTAGAGGTGCTTGTATAGAGAACTATGCCTAACGATGTCAACTATTGACGGAGTTATGCTGCTTATTAGCAGCTGCTGGCTAGCGGCTAGCTAGCCCGAACCGTGCACAGCCGGCTAGTGGCCACAAAGCCGCGGTCTCGGGTAGGCTGTTAGCATGCTAACTAGCCCGGGAATAGCCGCGATTCTGGCGTAGCAAACTGGCTATTGGTACGGCCTAGGAGGCTGGCAACTATCCGCTAGCTGCTAGCCTCATCGTTTGGGAGTTACCCTGAGTGATACTCGACATCATTAGGCATAGTTCTCATAGTTAGGCACTTCGAATGAAGTGCCTCACGGCAATGGGATGACGTCATACACGCTGCGTCTACTTAATGTACAGTCTATGGTCGATACCTTCTGACCGTGTAGATGGTCCGTTTTTTTTAGCTTGGCTTTCACAAAATTTGTTTAAATAATTTTGCAGTGAACTCGCAGAGCTCCACGGCCTCCGAAAGATCTTACCCTGGACTGGCTGCCCACCGGTCAACTCTCTCCTGGCTGTCATCCTCCAGCAAGTCGGCAAATGCTGCTTCCAGATCCTCCAGCTGATGCACACGCTGCTCCACGCAAGCGCTGATGGATTCCTACACACACCAGAAAACAATCAAGACAGCGCTAACTTATATACTGTAGTGAAGCGCCCCCTCGTGGAGGAGCTGGGGAAAGAGCCCAGTCATTGTCAAGCTTCGTTCTGCCTCTTTATATAGAGGCGTGTAGGCACATGCAGAGCCGCCAACGGTGGCGGCCCAGAATGCACCGCGCGTGCATTCACTACAATACATATATGGGCAGAGTAGCCATAAAAATTTACTTAAGTAAAAGTGTTCAGCAAAATATTACTTTTACTAAGTAAAAGTAGTCATCCAAATATTTGCTCAAGTAAAACTAAAAAAAGTACTCCACAAAAAAGTTACTTAAGTAGCGAAAGTACTGAGTAACTTCCAGTAAAAAAGAGACAGAGAGAGATAGATGACAAAGCAAACTGTGGTAAGAATTTTGAAACTGTGTGCGTTTGTGAAATTCAGCCTCTTCGATCCACTACCATGATTTACACAGGCTGCGATGCAGACACCGGAAGCAGGGATGGGCATTAACGCATTACATTTACTCCGTTACATTTATTTGTGTGTAGTTTTTTACTTTTAGAGTACTTTTTTCACAAGTTACTTTCTACTTTTACTCGACTTAATATGAGGTGAAGAAAAACTACTTTTTACTGAGATGTCAGCAATTCGCTACTCGTTACATTAACTTGGCCTTTAGCGACACCTGTTGGGAACTGTTGGCATCACATCTCTCTCCCGGTAGAATATATATACTTCCACTATACTACTGAAAGTTACTCAGTAACTCGCTACTTAAGTAACTTTTTTTGTGGAGTACTTTTATACTTTTACTTGAGTAATATTTTGCTGAGGTAACCATACTTTTACTTAAGTCATTTTCATGGCTGCTCTGCCCATATCGGAAGTGGCATGACCAGAAGTGCATATCAGAGGGTACGACAAAATTGCATGGTTCCACTTTTGCCACATAAGCTCGTCTGTTGTATTTGAATGGAGAACAGGTTTTGTGTTAATGGGCAGGTTCATCTGGAATGCACTGACCTCGCTAGCTGGGGGACTGGGCTTCCTGAAGCTGTAGAGCTCCTGAAGTATGGAATACTCCTCCTACAAAAATATAATAGCACTTTAACAGAGCCTTGTCTCCAACGACACCTTGAGGATATGTGGTTTCTAAAGCCCCTTTTCCACTGGCTGACTTAAGGCCAGCACGGCACAGTTCACATGTACATCCACCTGGAAAAATCGCTTCTCCACGAGGGTAAAAACGGCCAGACCAGGTTTCAGGACCCACTCAGTCATGGGTCCAGAATGTGGCCGTCCATGGCCACGTTTACTGGTCGCCGATTGGTCACGCACCGAGGGGGTGGCGCAACGTGGCCGGCCAATCACATGAGGGCCCCCCCCTCCTCCTCTCCAGTCTAGCAGGCAGCCAGTTCGGCCAATCAGCGTGGACGTGGGGGGAGTTTGTACGGGCTACGCAAGACGTGGGCAGAGTTTGGTATAGAGGACACGAGACGTGGACAGAGTTAGGTTGTCACACCTCTACGCCGCTTGTCACACCTACTGCGATGTGACTGGATAACACGATTTGATTGACACGTTTCCTTTTTTTTACATTTTCCGACCCTGGTTTTACCAGAGCCAATGCACCCGTCTAGTGATGTGCGATGCGTGGACAATGCATTAGTTCTGTCTCGCCAGGCTAATGTGAAGCAACTTCAAGGGCAGCATTACTACTGGACTGGTGCATACACCGCACAAGAAAGTACCTGGGTGTAGAGCTCTTTGAAAGGATTCTTGCAGGAGAAAAAGTCCAAGTCTACATCCAGGATGAAGGACTCGGCTTCCGAGACCACCGACAGCAGTGTGGGAATTACAGGGTCTGTAGACCCCTCTGAGCGAGGCTGCAGAGAATCCGGAGCTAAGCTGGCTGGTTGGGGGTCTTGTTGTAGCGTGGTGGTGGAAGCGTGGATGGAGTCTGGAGCCAGATTGTGAGGTTCTAGCGTAGTGATGGTTTGGAAGGAGTCTCCCGGGAGAGCAGTCACGTGTAGAGGGTCAGCAGATAGCACTGTGTTATGGTGGGGGTTGGACGAACGCATGGCGGTGTGCGTTTCTTCGGGCACTAACGTGGTTGCGGTTGTGTGGACATGGTCTTCTGCTAGAGAGTGCGGGTGTGGCAGGTTGTCGTGAGATGGGAGGGGGTAAGCCAGCGTGCTCGAGCCGTGGGAGGATACATTGTTGTTGGACTCCGGGCTATTTGTTCGGGATCGTTTGGCTGACCAGTCACCTGTGAAGATACGGTAGATATGTGATGTGACAATTGTAACTGCTACACTAGCCTTGGTAGCCAAAATGCTTTATGATACACAGTGGCTGGGTCCGAAATCGCTCCCACTAACCGCCATATAGTACACTACAGGGCAAGGCTCCGAACCGGTTCAAGGAACAAAAACGAAAACCGAAAATGAACAGTATTTTCCAGAATTTTACAAGGAGCGGAAACGGAAACGAAAAAATATTTCTTCAACTGTTCTGGAACAGAAACGGAACATTATGAAATCCACAAAACCGATTAAAAACGTTTTTTTTTTCGTTCTCTATATATTTTAACATCCTATGTCTGGGAGACTATTTCTGTCCACTTTCACTGTCAGTCATCAAGCCCCATGTATCTGGGGCTCTATCTTGTGGACAGACAAGGAAGCTAATGGCATTAATACAGTTGCTTCGGAGTTTGAAAGTCCACCAAAATGTTTTGCATAAAAACTACATCTAAACTTAACATTGCACAATATAAGGAACTTAAAGAACGAACGGAATGTTTGTGTTCCGAACCGGTGCAGGACCAATATTTTGGTGGCGGAACGGTTCCGAGAACGAAAACGTTAAATATAGACCTGCCTGAACCGTTTGGAACGGTTTTCAAGCTCTGCTACAGGGCTGCACACCATTTTGCAGGGGTGTCTGAATTCTCCATGTACCCTATATAGTGCACTGAAAGTATCCCAAAATGCTCCACAAAAAGTAGTGACCATCGGATGTACCCTAGATGAACAGTTTACCCATAATGCATTGCGTGACGTATTAAAAATGACTAAACTTTAAAAAAAAAAGGCCACCAACAGCAGCAAATCGTTGTAAACGTAAGTACTTTTCACCAGGGCTTGAAAACTAAATTATTTTTAAAATGTTCCATTCCGAACGGTTCAGGCAGGCATATGAACGCTTTCGTTCTCTGAACCGTTCCGCCAACAAAACATCAGTCCTGAAACGGTTCGGAACGCAAAAATTCTGTTTGTTCTTTATATTGTGCAATGTTAAATTTAGATATAGTTTATACAGAATACAGAATATATTGAACTGTGTTTAATACGCAATTACATTCACTTCCTTGTCTGTCCACAAGATGGAGCCCTAGATACATGGGGCTTGATGACTGACAGTAAAAGTGGACGGAAATAGTCTCCCAGACATAGGATATGATAAAATATACAGAGAACAGAAAAAAAACGTTTTTAACCGTTTTTGTGGATTTCAGTTTCTGTTCCGGAACAGTTGCAGAAAACTTGTTTCGTTTCCGCTCCTCATAAAATTCTGCCAAATTATGTTTGTTTCCGGTTTTCGTTTCTTGAACCGGTTCGGAGCCCTGCTTTTGACTTTTTCTGATGATTGTGGAATTTTATAACTATATTTTTTTAAATTATTTTAATATTTATAATAATTTTGACGCCGCCAACACTAGAGTCCAAAATCAAATGTTGAGTGCACGATAAGTGAGTGCACTATATGGGGGGTAGGGAGTAGGGGATAGGGAGCGATTTCGGACACAGCAAATGTGTACGGTGGCTGGTGAAATTGGGAGATCCTTTGTACTTCTATGCATGGGAACACTTGAAAATGTTCAAATATCAACATATCAACAACACACTTTCTGTGTCTGTATGAGTTTCATGTAATCTCGTCGTAGTGGACCGCGGTGGCTTACAAAACACACAAAATGCTCACCAATTCAAAATCCGACCACTAGATGTCGCTGTGTGACCAGTTACACATAATCTCCCTTGCATCGTTCATCATTTTACATAAATATTGATGAAATACAGTCAAAATCCGACTTAAAGTTACTCACCAAGTTACTCACATGTTCTTCTGGACCAATAGGCTGGCTGCTTCTACTAGTCGTTCCAAAAGGAATGAGACAATGGAATGAGTTGAACTGATTAAATCATGCGTTTGTGGGTCACAGATCCGCACGATAACATTTGGGTGAGGAATAGCGCACCACAAGTTACCACCGCAAATTTTCAATAACCCTGTAGGTGTGTGCTCCCACCGAAGACATGTTGTAAAAATAGCCAAATACACGGCACGTAAATGACACCGCAAGTGACGTTCAGAGACCAGAAGTAGAAGTAGTCTCTAGAACACACGATGAAGGTCCTCTCAACTCTGGTGGTCTCTATCCAGAGGTCTTACCTGTGCGGGACGAATGCTTCTGCTTGGCAGGGTTCACTAGGAGAACATTGAGGCTGAAAGCTTTGGGGTTCTCCAGTTGTTCCTCAGGAACGTACAGGCCATCACTCAGGAAGTAGTCGTCCTTGCTGGTGACTCTGAGGAAGAAATGTTTAGTGAGTTCATTCTACGTCACATCTAGCGCCTCAACATTAGCCCAATGAGTCACCATCATTTTTACACAACGGAATTTGCAGTGAAGGTGCCCAGTTGCCCACCACAATATTCTGCACAAAATTATATCTACTAGCCTGGCGAGCCAGAACCAACGCATTGTGCACGCATCGCACAGACGCTTGCATTGGGTCTTGTAAAACCAGTGTCGGAAAACGTAAAAAAATTAATAAAAATGTGTCAATCAAATCATGTTATCCAGTCACAGTGCAGTAGGTGAGACAAGCGGCGGGGAGGCGTGACAACCAAACTCCGCCCACATCTCCGCGTAGCCATACAAACTCCGCCCATGTCTTGCGTAGCCCGTACAAACTCCCCCCACGTCTGCGCTGATTGGCCGATTGAATCTGTACCGACAGCTTGCCTGACTTTCCCACACCCAAAGCAAGCGCCTAGCGATGTGAGATGCGTGGAGGATGCGTTGGTTCTGGCTCCGCAGGCTAGATATTACAGATCTAAAAGAGGCTCTCTAACTTTAATGGCTCTCAAAAGGAACATCTTCTGCTGAAAGGTCTTCAGTTCGACTCCAACTAGTGGACGTGGGCGTCAATTGATCTATAGTTGACGCTTGTGCTAGTCGAGTTGCCACACGTCGACATGCATGCAAGTGAAGCGTGGTGGCATAGGCTTGCGGAGCGGGAAGAATTGAATATAGACGATAGTGTTATTACTTCTTCACAAACACAAATTGAAATTCTTGCAGCATACTTTATTTTATGGAGGAAGCAGCGAGACAAGACTAGACATTGCCTAGAGAAGGAGAGAGAGCACACAGACACACCATACAAAACACCCGTAGGGCGGGTGGGAGAAAAAAAGGAGATTCGGTTCCTGGCGAGCGGGGATCCTGCTCCCCGCCGCCTCTATCTGTGCTCGTGGCGCCTTCTACGGCCAGTCTGCAGGCTCACTCTCTCTCCCTTTCTCTGCGCTCTGCACGTCAGGGCGTGAAAACTAAATTATTTTCAAAACGTTCCGTTCAGAGCGGTTCAGTCAGGTCTTTGTTTAACGTTTTCGTTCTCTGAACCGTTCCGCCACCAAAATATCGGTCCTGAACCGGTTCGGAACACAAACATTTTGTTCGTTCTTAAAGTTCCTTATGTTGTGCAATGTTAAGTTTAAATATAGTTCATACAAAATATGTTTGGTCGACTTTTAAACTTGTGCAACTGTATTAATGCTTCCTCGTGTGTCCACAAAATGGAGCCCCAGATGCATGGGGCTTGATGACTGATAGTGAAAGTGTGATGCACAACCGGAAATAGTCTCCCAGACATAGGAAATGTTCAAATATATAGAGAACGAAAAAAAAACGTTTTTAACCGGTTTTGTGGATTTCATAATGTTCCGTTTCTGTTCCGGAACATTTGAAGAAAACTTTTTTAGTTTCCGTTCCTGCTCCTCATAAAATTCCATGGATTTCCGTTCGTTTTCGGTTTTAGTTTTCGTTCCCTGAACCGGTTAGGAGCCCTGCTGCACGTACCTGATGGTGGTGGTGGACGTGTCTCTGCCCACCCACATACGATGCTCTCCCTCCTGGATCTGCTGGGCCCAGGGAGGGTGCAACCAGGCCACCCACGACACATGGCCGGCGTACACCATGGGCATGATCCAGTTCTCAATGCTCAGCTGACTGGAAACAGACAGTCCATGCAAATATCACAACTTTGATTTCACAATTGATAGTCATCCACAAATTATTTACATCAAGGGGCCAACGTTAGTAGATGATTCATTTACAACTAGAAGCACTCAGAGATTGCAAACCTGCACCATATTGGTTTAAAAGCAGTATGTGTGGCAAAAATTATCAATGCAAGTGTTCATAGAGTAACACGATTGCGTTTGGTGGCTGGTCACGTGACCGCCGTAAGCGCAGAGCGATCTATCGGTAAGTTAGTGATTAAGTATGATTATGTTACTTATAGGCTACAGAAATGCACCAAAACTTTATCACTTCTTTGTTTTGACATTTACAACAACTGCAAAATTTCATCCAGATCCGTGCACAACTTTTTCAGTTATCGAGGGGACAAACCAATGCAGTAAAAAACATAACCTGCTTCGCGGCGAGCCCCGATGAGCAGATAATGTCATAGATAAATTTCACCAAATTTCTCAGGATGAGTAATGGCTAGGGGTCGACCGATATATCGGCCGGCGGCAATATTGGTCCGATATTTCGTTTCGTAAGTATATCGGTATCGGCCGATTCACATGTGGTTTGGCCGATCGATAGATTTTTTATTCAGGCATTTTACTTGTGACAAGTTCTAGCTCAATTTGATATTAAGTAAACGTTTATTTTTAACTTGAGACCTGGAATATTTGTCAGTTTTTAAACTTTTTGTACCCATATCGGCCCCAAATATCGGCTTAAGGAAATCGGCAGCCCATATCGGGCATCGGCCAAAGGTGATGCAACAAAATCAGTATAGGCATCGACCATTCAAAAACCAGTATCGGTCGACCCTTAGTAATAGCATAGTAAAAAATGGTTAAATAGTAGAAAAATGGTTAAATCTAAAAGAGACTGCAAGTCACACACATCCCGTGGCGCGCAGGGCATGTAATGGTTGTGTGTGTGCCGCTGGCTATAACTTTTCAACGAATGCATGGATTTGTCCCAGATTCGGTGTGTTAATGTTCTAGGGTAGGTTCATGAACTGATTTTGGAGATTGCGGAATTCAAGATGGCTGAATTTTTGTTTGGTCCATAACTTCGGACTGGGTGGATGGACTTTTGCCCCCCAAAACAATTTTAGCTTTGTCTTCGCAATAACGGAGGACGGCGAGAATGGCTCTACAATATTTCTGGGGTTTATTGATGTTAGTATTGTGCTTCGGGCATATATCCTACGCAGTTGAAGCCCGCTTAAGACCGTGACCCATGCTGTAAAGTTATATAGAAATAAATAAGAGACATACTCGAGAAGCGACTCCTTGTTGAAGACTTGGTCAGCGGGCATGTTGACCGGGATGAGGAGGTCGGGGTGCGAGTCCAGGTGGATGATCTTGTTGTTGCTCATGGGCAGATGTTTGGAAGCTATGGCTCGGTAGATGTGGCACACCACCTTAACCGGTGTCACCAGGGCCCAACAGTTAACCAAAGGTCATCAGTTAAAGGACAACAACACCCAAAATTCATAGTGAAAAAAAATGTTATTTTCCGAAAAAGTGTTTTGATGTTAATAGTGGCAGTGACAGCTTGTACCGACAGCTATATCCGTTTTATAGCTATATAGAAGTTTCATATTTCAAATTTTGCAAATGGTGTCCATTTTTAGAGTGAAGTAGACCCCTCACCCTTTGCCTTAGGATTAATACAATTATCAATGTATATACACTTTATTTACCCATATAACTTAACATACCGGTAAAATTGTTTTTATCAATTTTAAAAAGGAAATACGATTAGACGATTTCACTTTTTCAGAAATCCTCTGAACATTATAATCCGATTTTGATTTCAAATCGATTTTTTGCACAGCCCTATAATATATAATTTTATATGTTTTAATGAAATATATATTATATACATACATGCAAACTAATATATATATATATATATGTATACATATATATATATATATATATAGACGTGTACATTGTT
>OMKY01214649.1:7864-18304 GCA_900302395.1 Bregmaceros cantori | reverse complement strand
CATGCGTTCCAACATCTTTTATTTGATATAGTTAGTGGAAATTGGATCACAGACGTGTGGGGGATTGAGGGGGGGGAGGCATGTGGTATAGTGGTTGGCACAAAGTGTGCTGTGTTGCAACGACGCAGAAAGAAATGAACCTAATTTAAATATTAATTATAATTAGGTGCTTCAAACGAATGCCCATATGGCACACTATGGAAAATAGTTTCACTTGCTATTAAATAATGACCCTGATAGAGAATGGAATAAGACCAAACACACAAGTTCTCTTTAGCCATTCTCCACGGAAGGGTCTGGACCCCCAAACTCTTCCCCCCGCCCCCGGCCACCCCTCGCTGCTTGGGTGTCGCCGATTCTTGTGGCGCCAATTCGTATTTAAATGTACGCGCGCGAGAGAGAGAGAGGTGGAGAAGAGGAAAAAAGACGTGGAGTAGATGGACACACGACTAACGTGCAAGGGGTCTGCGCGTTGTGAATGTAACGACCTGTGTCAGGGAGAGAGAGAATTTGTATACGATTTTATTTGCGGAAAAAGCACCTGCTGGATGGCTACGTGGTGCAGCGGTTAAGACAGCCCCATATGGTGTTCCGCAATGAAATGCATTTTGTAACGACGCAATCTTCCAAAATTCCTACTGAGTCACACACACACACGCACTGACACACACAAACACACACATGCACTGACACACACACACACACGCACACTGACACGCACACTGACACACGGAGACACAAAACTATTCCTGTTCACTGCCGCGGATGAACTGAGGGCTTGACGCGCGTGGGATTACGCCAACTGGGGAGAAAACCTACTTTTTGATACAATATTTTTATTTGCTGTTTCTCAAAATGTATAACGACATTACAGCTGCCATTGATTTAGTTCAAATTTGAAACATTGTGTAGCCTGTCGGGTTAAAAAACAAACAATTAATCGTATCGAATCGTGGTGAATTCTTGAGTATCGAAACAAATTGAATCGTTAGGTCAGGAACGCGATACTGAATCGAATCGCCATGATGCGTGTGATTTACACCCCTAGTAAATGGCATAATTTCAATCCTCGAATTCTGGCTGAAAAAAATAAATAAATAAAAACTTGCCCTTGAAGGATTTTCACCAGGAACTACAAGACAAAAGACTTTGCTGTGAAGCAGGAATGTGTCGTAAACGTGACTGTGCCCGGGGTTAAGAACAAAGGGTGGTTTCACTGCTTTATCTGCTGCGGCTGTTTGTTCAGTCCCCATACGTGTTCTCTGTGGGAGGGGAGCGTGTGTACCTTCCCTGCCCCGCACGCCGGACCGTCCCCTCTTTTGTCTTCCGGAAATTCCTTTTTTTGTTTCTGGAGAAAATGTAAAATCTTTGTAAATATTGTGATGTTTAACCGTCTCACTCACGGCAATACTTTTTTTTTTATGGAGGGCCATATTGGAAACTGGGAGCGTGTCCGTGATCCAACAGTTCCCGTTCAAATGTTCATTTGGGTCAGTCACCATGAATAGCTTCCTAAAAAAACAAAAACAAAAAAAACAACGTTGGTACTGGCTTGGACCGCTGCTCCATGCCCGCACCATACATAGTTGTTGTTGTGGCTTAGATCAAGGCACGCGCAACGTTGTGAGATTGCTTCCGTTATGTTTTGGAGGTCGGCATGTCCGCCGTGAGGTGAGTGAATTAGGCACGACGGGAGACCTCCAAGTTGCTCGATGCAATGTCTTTATTTCAGGACCGGAATCACAAAGAGCCAGATCGCCCGCAGGCTCACTGCCTTTATAGACCAAAACACAGAACCTCCCAGGGAGGTGATGTCACAATGATGGCCGCCAGCCAGACCCATGTGACTTCACATGTGGCATATTGCGTCAGCCTACCACACGTGACAAGTCCTGTATAAAGCTCGATAAATCTAATGTGGGGTCACCACAATGTCAACGTTGTGAGATTGCTTCCCGTCATGGTCATATGGTCAATATTTCTGTACGCCTGCAAATCTTGGACCCTTGGACCCTAACGGCAGACGCTGAGAGACTCATCAAACCGCTGGAGATGCTGTAGAAAAATCCTGGGGATCTCCTATAAGGACCAATGAGGAAGTCAAGAGACGCATCAAAAAACGCAATTGGCCCCTCCGTCGAAGTTCCAGCCATCAGTAACTGCTTGTATGATTTGCTGTTTAGTATCGATATAATACAAGTTTTAATATGTTACTTCTCGACACAATTATGAAGTGAAGGAAACTGTTTAAATAGATTTTTGGTATTTAATAACGTTGACCCTTTGGTATTTAATAACGTTGACCCTCGGATCGAAGCGGAAATCGAATCGGAAATCGAAGTGGATTGAATCGGAAAAATCGCTTCTCAAACCTAAAAATCGGAATAGATTGTTGAAATTTGAATCGAAACCCAGCTGTAACGTCGACCTCCTTACCACTGTAAAGCGGCGCAATCTGAAGTGGTACGGCCACGTCACGAGATCAAAAGGCCTTGCAAAAACCATCTTGCAAGGCACAGTGAAAGGAGGAGAATGGAGAAGGCTGAATGCCACACTAACAGGAGCGCCCCAACGGACAAATGTCTAGGGCAGGGGTTCCCAACCTTTTTAATCCCAAGGACCCCCTTTCCCAGCCCAAAGCAACTCACAGACCCCTAAAAGAAATCTCTCTAATCAACCAAAAGCATTTACTCCATTGTTTATGGTGCACATCTATACAGATAAAATCTATACATAAATTATGCTGTTGGAGACTTCAACATTTCAATATCTCATGTGATCTTTTTGTAAAATAATTAATTGAACCACAAAATAACATAGTAGCAGCATTTGGAATACTGTGAAAAACTGCATACTATATATTTAAATTGGTGAACAAATGTGTATCTATTAATGACAGTTAACAACGCCATCAAGGTCAATGTTTTATTTATTCAAAAACTCCCTTAAACCATCTAGCTGACGGCTAGCTGCATTGGGCTTATAAGATGCTTTACTTGTGGCAGGAGAATGTACTGCAGCTCAGATCGCTCAATTCGTCTCTAAACGCAAATAGACCTCGGCCGTTCATGGACCCCCGAACACTGGTTCGGGGACCCCTGGTGGTCCGCGGACCCCCCGGTTGGGAATAGCTGCTCTAGTCTACGCCTGTGCGTTCTGCGGCTATAACAAGACCTGATGGCAGTTCTGCTGTGCCGAATCACTGCTGTGAGGGCTACAATTCTGCTAAGCTAAAACCAGAAACCCCACTGAATCCCAGTGATACAAGGTTGTATCGAACTAGTTCTAGTGCTTTTATGGAAAAAATTAAAATATTATCACAGTCCTCAAGGCTTAATCCTATACCAAAGTTTAGGGGCATGTTCCAATATAACATTTGTCTACCTATTATCATTCCGTATATGCGTATCCTTACCTATGAGCAACATAACTATCAGCTTTTACGCACATGACAGGACAATTCAGTTGATATACTTTGTGCATATGATAATAAACAGCGTAGTATTGAGACGTTGTAATATTGTGACGCAACACGGCTTGAGGCACTCAACAATATGCTCATAAATATGCGTTGAGCACTTAAAATGAACAAGGTTGTAAAAAAGTATTTACATCAATAATAAAAAAAGACCTGATCATAATTGCATGAATGATGATATGAAACTTCATTAGTCAGCCAATGCTGGAATTTGTCTTGCAAGTTGCAGCCATTTTATGCAACATAGACAAAATAGAAATGTAAAGACAAAAAAAGAAAACAAAAATACAAAAAACATAGGGTGGATTGCCCCAATGCGGGCCACTTTTTGCAGCTTTCTCAATGTGGAACAGTGAAATCTAGTGCTGGACAGATGAACCTAATGTTAGACATATTACCATAGTTTGTTTACCATAGTTTCACTGACCCCTAAGTTGAATAAAAGTCTACTTTTACCGTATATTTAGCTAATATAATATACACAACTCATGAACACACACAAGAGATGCAATTAATGTAGCAGCCACAAGGCGGCAGCATAACCACAAGATAACTGTGCAATATACTGTTTGGTTCATATGGAAACATGAGGGGTAATCGTTTTGCGTGCACCAGCGCACAAGATCCTTCGCGATAACAGAGAGAGAGCAAGAGAGGGTAAGAGAAACAGAGGGCGAAATGGAGACGGGATGGAGAATGGAGAGGCAAAGAGAGGGCAAGAGAGAGGGAGAGAGCGAGAGAGATACAGAGAAAGGGCAAGCGGGAGAGAGAGGGCGAGAGAGAGATGGCGAGAGACAGAGAGGGGGAGAGAGAGACAGAGGGCGGGAGGGAGAGAGAGAGGGCATAGCGAGAGAGAGAGACAGAGAAAGGGCAAGCGGGAGAGAGAGGGCGAGAGAGAGATGAGCGAGGACAGAGAGGGGGAGAGAGAGACAGAGGGCGGGAGGGAGAGAGAGAGGGCATAGCGAGAGAGAGAGACAGAGAAAGGGCAAGAGAGCGGGAGAGGGAGACAGACAGTGCATGCAAAGACGGACATTCAACAAGTGTCTACAGCCCATCTTTAGAATGAGGATCACCCAAACCCCAGTGGTCCGTGCACCGGCTGGTCAGCGCGCAGCGGGGGGGTCGGGTCAACATCTGCTACTCCTTTAGCGGTATCAGGTGGGCAGATAAAATCACACCCTTTGGTGTCAGGTGGTCAGATACAATCACAGCACAGTGCACATGCTTTATCTGCGCACTACTAGCCTGGCGAAACCAGAACAAACGAATCGTCCATGCACCGCACACCATTCGGTCTGGAGTAAGCAGGTTCGAGAATCGGTGTGTCAATCAAATGAAGTAGTAGTATCGAATGGCTACATCTCCAGTCTATGTCTGCCAATCCAGGCGGTCAAATCAGACATGGCCTAGCCATCCACCTGAGTCCACATCTCCTAGTCATGAAGTCAAATGTAGTTAACAAATCGCAGTGCAGTAGGCGTGATGAGTGGCGTGGAGGCCCATGTCTCGAGTCGAACAAAGCCCACCATAACGGGATAATAGGATCGTGAACGACAATTTGATTTGTCGGGCTGCTTAATCCAGACCCACCAGACCATCCTGCCGTGAGCGATGCCTGGACGATTTGGTCGTTCAGGCTAGCACACTATGAACTCACGTGTATACTGTGTTATTCAATAGGGGAGTCAATCCCTCAAAAGACGATTCAAAGTTCTAGTGGTTTTAAATTGAGCAAATTGAATAAGAGTGAACTTTTTTTTTTTTTTAAGTTATTTTTTTCCGCCGTCAGCGCCATTTTTCCATCTTTATTGGATAGGATTAGTCGGAAACTGGGTTGAAGAGATCGGGGGTAGACATTGCAGACAAGTCGATGAGCGTAGTCAAACTCGCGACACTGCGGACGCTGCGGTAGATGCAGCGCCACTAACATGAATGGGGTCGCGTTAGGTGCGGTGTCCATAACCACACGGCCAACGCGGACCCCGATTAAGAGTGAACTTTTATAGTATTGTTTTTCTGGTAATGTGATGTACTCTAGTATCATGTAAAATCTGTGTAATTGGGACTGGCTCTGTGAGCAAAACCATTAAAAAAGTAGTTGAATACGCAATACGAGGAGCATCGAGGATGTAATGGGTTTGGAGGAGTGGCCAACCAGTTGGAGACCAAGAGCCACATTCTGTATATGACTGCTATTTTACAATCTGATAGAAGGTTGACACCCTGACCTTCTGTTGCAGCTAAGCTACCGAGAAAGCGGTTCTTACGCATTTGTGCATTTGCCAATTGCCAATTGCCATGCTCTCAAAATACCTTGATGTATTAAATGTAAGGCATGTGGAACTACTGCATTTAAGCGGCGCGTCTGGGAAGGGATGCGTGTGGCGGTAGAGGCTCACGGAGTGGGAAGAATTGAATATTGATGATGGAAAAAATAAAGTTTTGGGGTGAGGGGTCAAAGAGCCGTAGGACTCCGGGCAAAGAGCTGCATGCGGCTCGTGAGCCACAGGTTGGCCACCCAAGCCTTATGACATAACTGTCACTAGCATATAATAAATATAACATCACAGCGAGCATGGCTCCACAATATCATTCTGACCTCCACAAACCAACAACAAAAGAGGAAGAAAACCGGCGTGAATGACCTGCTTAAACAAGCGTCGTTCGCCGTTAAACAACGAACTGAAGAAGAAGATGCTTCTATCGCGTGTCGGGGCACTCGTCGCCGACTGCATAGCTCCAGTTTTAGTTCATAAATCACTGCACACCCACTCTGAAATCCTTGACAATATGCAGCCAAATTGGAGGGCTGCTGAGGCAGAGGCTGATTTCAACATTGTTTGATTACCTCTTTGATTTACTACACTGGGAACAGTGTGCCTCAGGCTGCCTTTTCTAGTCAGGCTCGTTTTCTACACCATGAGATCTATTTCAACACCATGAGATGCTGTGCTTTTTGCCATCGTCATCCATCCAAGTTGTTAACTCAACCAGTTTTTTCAAATTCTGGACGTCCGAGTGCCAGGGTTGTTTAAACATGCAAGTGCTGTGCTGCCCAGTAGCTCAGTCAGTTAGACAGAGCGCTGGAAAGCATGCATATGCCTCAATGGCGCGGTGAGTCGGTGGTTCGAATCTCGCCACCGACGTATTTCCTGCATGTCTGCCCCCCCCATCTTCACCTTTTTCCGCTAACCCTAATAAATAAAGCTTGAAAAAAAAACAGCCTGAATGGGCTGGAAACAAAACACATGTGAGTATTAAGTTCTGTGACCTTACATAGCAAAGGGAGCTTCAGACGTCAGCCCCTTTATAAAATAAACATTTGTTTCTACATGTTTCCATACTTTAGTTAGAGCCTATAGACCATCGACTGTATATAAAAATGGACAATGCGTTCGTTTTGATGTCCGTGCCTACTTCCGGGTTGGTATGGGGGGAGCCTCGTCTCCGGAAATCGCGCCCTATGGTAGTTTCCAATACAAATATTCCAATCTTAGCAGCCTGTTTTAACCTTTTTAAAGATCGCTTCTAATTGATGTTATATTGTCGGGATAATTAATTAACGGTTCATTGTGTGAGGGGGGTCATAATTTCACAAACACATCAGATTTGGCGTTAATATTTTTTATTTCAGCTCCCATAGGATCCCATTCATTCAGTCCGCCCCTAGCGGACAGTACCACCGGAAGAAGTCGCGTGTGGGGCGTCTCTCTCTTGCTTACCGTAGAGCTCTCTCTACCTCCCATTGTCTCCGGATATACCGGTACTTTCTTCTGTTCTGTTATCATCTCTGCGATGAAAGAAGCATATGCTAGAGGTGGTTCTCATCATTCCACTAAATCAGCACCCCAGATGTCAACATGAGACCCCTGGAAGGCATTTGATAATAGAAGCATCCAAATACACTCAGATTACCACCACGAGAGCAAGTCATGTTCACATCAATCAGGCTCAGCTAGTTAGCTAGCTAACACTGTAGCGTTCTCAGACAAGTCATCTGTGCACAGGCAGGTCACATATTGATCTTTGATTGAATCCGTTTGAATTACTGCGCCCCGAGATGGAATCATTCAATAAAAGTGTCATCAGTTAAGTGAAACACAAACTACAACTTCTTGGGTTACCCGGATCCTCATTTCACAGTGACTAAAGACATTTGATTTTATCATAAAAGAAAGAAACTTAATGATTCTGGCCAGCAGATCAGAAAGATCAACACACCTGCACTCGCTCAGTCCTATTCATTTATTTATTTATTTATTTTTATATACTGCAGTAATCCCGAATGGGAACTTAAGCACATGTATGTCCTAGAGCTGCACACAAAAAAAAATCGCTTTGAAATCGAAATCAGATTATTTTGTTCAGAGGATTTCTGAAAAAGTGAAATTGTCAAATCGTATTTCCTTTTTAACATTTATAATAATCATTTTGCTGCTCTGTTTTCAAGTTATATGGGTGAATAAAATGTACATAAATTGATAATTGTATTAATCCTAAGCAAAAGGGTGAGTTTTCTCTGCTTAATTACAAAAATGGACACCATTTGAAGCAAATCGAAAATCGAGATTTCAAAGACAAAAACCGGCATTTTATTTTTTGGCAAAATCGTACAGCCCTAGTATGTCCACACTGGCATGGAGACTGTTGGAGGCGGGATTCGAACCACCCACCTTTCGGTCCTAAACCCTCCGGTGGTTGGAACAAAAGATCACCCAACAGAACTTCAGCCAGCCCAGTGCTACTGCCTCCGTTCACAAAGCTACACGCACTACGACAAGCAGCCCAACTCCGGAAGGAACCATGTCCATGTTGTTTGTATTGTCATCAGTTAATCCATCTTGTGGGACATGTTAACGGTATTCGCAGTAAGTCACAGTGTTTAGTCTGCATCTTGCACTGTCGCTCTCCATCTCCACGTCATCTTAGATGAGAACTGTGGCATGCGGAAGTCTGTGTCCTGAGCGGACGTATACCACTTCCTGTAGCTCCCCATCAACGCATCATGAGATACTTTATTCATACCAGGAGGAGGTACAGACGTATGCAGAAACAATATAAAAAGACGCTTCAATGAGAAAGGAAAACCCATCTACATCGGGGTCTCATGAACATATTTTGCAGACCCACATCTTAATATGAAAGTTTTTTGCTGTCTTTTTTTAAGTTATTTTTTCAGTGCAAGCGCAATTTTCTCATTTTATTTTATTTTGTTTTTTTTTAAATAAAAAAAAAATTAAATAAAATAAAATAATTTAAATAAAAATACTATTTAAATAAGAGCCTGTACTTATTACTAACTACTTTCAACTCTACGCGAGTAGATATTTGGATCAGTACTTCGTAGTCGTACTTAAGTTGTTTTTTCACAAATGTATTTTACTGACTTCTGACTTAAGTAAGAAATGTGGATACTTTTGCCATCTCTGATCTTGTCTATGAACACCATACTGTAGTGAATGCATGCGCCTTGCATTCTGGGCCGCCACTGTTGGCGGTTCCCCATGTGCCTACACGCCTCTATATAAAGAGTCAGAACGAAGCTTGACAATGACTGGGCTCAGTTCGACCCGGGTTCCTCTTTCCCCAGCTCCTCCACGAGGGAGCGCTTGCGTTACAATACCATTCGCACTTTTTGTGCAGTTCTCAGGCAACCTCAAGAAAATGACTGTAACCGTGATAGTTTGCAGTCCGCCAGACACAGACAGAGGTACGTGACACCGGTGCATCCAGCAGAAAAAACAATGGTTAATCAACAATTGATACACGCGTTTGCTCGCGACTGACATGCTTGCGGAGAGGACGGGTTCATTTCCATTTTAATGGAAAGCACTGCAACAGCGGCTGTCTGCGTGTAACTACTTTCATATGGAACAAGCAGTGACAGCCCCGACTGCCATAAATCGCTGGTGCATCCGGACTGCATGGATGGAGCTCCCCGCATCCCACAGGAGACATTCATAGTACAGTGCATCTGTAACCAAGTGGAAATGTCTGTGCATCGCATAACCTTGACAATTGGGACACAGGCATTTTAGCTTCAACATGGCTCAACTCTTTTAATGTATAACCCCTTTTTTTTCGCCAAGAGATTTTAGAGTTTAGTGTACTTGAAATGTTTTAGTCCACAGAATCATCAAGAATAGGGCATGTGATGTCACGGCCTGACGGTGGCAGACATTTTGGTGGTATCATGTAGGGGTGCACCGATCACGTTTTTTTGCTTCCGATCCGATCCCGATCCTCTGATTTTAAGGATCGGCCGATCCGAGTCTTTTTTTTTCATTATTTTCTTAAAAACACTAGCCGTTGCTGCTGGCCGGGGCGCCCGTGGCGGGATAGTGTTTTTTGGGGTTGTGCAGCGCATGGATGTTGGGGACACTGTTTATTCTTTAGCCATGCTTCAACCGTGACTCAGCAGCAGCAGCAAGGAGCGAAGCGCTCGCTGCTGCGTAGCTCGTCCGATCCTGATCGGCTAAAATCTGACGGTACCGGGACAAAAAACTGCGATCGGCGGCCGATCCGATCTTTGGGGAGCCGATCGGTGCACCCCTAGTATCATGTACGGTGAAGTATATGCATACGTACAGTTAAGTGGTATTACTTAGCACTTCATGTCCATTATACGTAATGGACGTAATTAGGTTGGCATCTGCTGGCAATTGATAGCACATTATCGTGGATAAATCAATAATAGAACACTTTTAAACAGACAATGTTATACAAATATCCCTCTCTGCCTGTTCACCTGACCGCGATGATACCACCATAATGTCTGCTGCCGGGAAGCCGTGGCGTCACCGTGCAACAGCCCTATTGTCCTATTAGGGGCTGGCCCTGCAGTGTAGCGGTTAAAGGAGTTACTCCATGGTGGCCGCATACATACATAGTCAGGCCCGTTGCGTTAATATAGGCAAAGTAGGCATTTGCCTAGGCCCCCCGAGTAGGAGCCCCCCCCCCCC
>OMKY01214644.1:0-13099 GCA_900302395.1 Bregmaceros cantori | reverse complement strand
ACAGAAACAGAACATTGAACAGAACAACATCACCCACAGCCTCCCAAATCAAACACACTCGCGCACACACACAGACACACACGCAAACAAATACAGTGGGCTGATGTACCGATGACAGTAACATCCTAGTTATAAGCTAGATCAAAGAGATGTGTCTTGAGCTTTTTCTTAAAAACATCGACAGTCTCCGCGGCCCTGAGGGCCTCCGGAAGACCATTCCATAGTCGAGGGCCATAGAAGCTAAATGCAGCCTCTCCATGCGATTTGGAGTTAACTCGTGGAACTACTAAGAGCCCTGTGCCGCTGCACCTCAGGTTCCGCGACGGCTGATATGGTACAAGCATATCAGCTAAGTACGGAGGGGTGAGTTTGTTAACACATTTGAAAACCAGTAGAAGTATTTTGAAGTCAATTCTGTAACGGACAGGGAGCCAGTGCAAAGATTTCAAGATTGGAGTAATGTGTTCTCGCCCTCTGGTCCTTGTCAGCACCCGAGCAGCTGAGTTTTGTAAAAGTTGTAGGTTACCAGGCGTCTCGGAGGCTTGGTTCTTCCATTGCTGACAGGTGCCTCGGAAGCTTCTTTTGATGCTTCTTCTCCTAATGCTGGTGAAATTGACAACAGTCGCATGCTGAAAGAGCTGGGAAACGGTATGAAGTGGAGAGGACATGAGTGTGACTGTGCGTCCACACATTCTCCTGGATGGCAGCTGAAACCGTGCTTCTAAACGGATGTACAATTTTGAGTAATAATAAAACCTTTTCATGGCTGAAAAATTGTATTTTGATGTGTGATGTGTGGATAGATGAGGAGCGTCCAGCCAAACAGACAGACATTCCATGGCGTCTGAAGCAGATGCTGGATATCTTGGTGTACGAGGAATCAGAGCAGGAGGTAATCAGTTTACAGGATCAACTAGGAGACTAACCTAGTTAGCTATCCACATGTTTAAGCACTGGTCATGTCACTGTGTCTTTGTCATTTTGCAAAGGACAGTTCACTGATGGAACATTGGACTCGCTGAGCACCTTACGAAAATCAGAACGAAGTAGTGTTGCACATATGAAACACAAGTGAGTTGAAGAGTTAGGAATTAGGGTTTGGACACAATAGACACTCCAGTGAACACACAATAATAATATGGTAATAGAGGTGATACAGTAGCAGGTAAAAGTCTCAGTAGCCAGGAGTGCATAGTGGACTACTACAAGTTCCCAAATAGTTACACATTCCATGAAGGGCATAAGTGACACAAGTGTTCAGAGTTCAATTTTAATAAGGTTCAACAACTGCACTCGATGTGAAGATCTGTCCAGGGTCCTGAAATATTGTTCCTGCTTGTATTGTGAACTTGCAATACATGTAAAACGATTCCTACTTCGCTCTGATTGGTCGAAGGTGTTCAGCGTGACCCACTTCACTCCCAGTTCCAGACCAATGGCTGTGGCAGTGTGCTCGACAGTCTGTTGACCAGACTATTTCTGATGTTCTGTCTCACAGGTTGTAGAGGAGACTGGGCCATGTCTGGAATATCTTCTGGAACACAAGATACTGGAGACTCTCTGTACTTTGGGGAAAGCTCAGGTTACACTCACTCTCGCTAGCACACAGTTGCGTAACTGTTGTAGATTCCAGCGTCAACTTAAATAAAACGTTTTTATTGATATTGCTATTTAACGTGCAGTGTTACTACCAGAATTCTCATCTCTGGAACCTTTATTTCAAAGTCGTGAGTGTGTCGGGCAGAGCGCAAAAACATTCTGATGGGAAATGGCACACCGCAAATTTCCTCTATACCTTTTTAGGCAGTGGGACAGGCAAAGTGCATGTCATGGTGAGTCGTGGGTTTGCCACCCCCAACTGACAGCTTTCCCGTGAGTCATAAAAGACAAATGCCCAAAGCATCTTGAGGTGCCTAGATGGATCTCTTGATTGGTAATTTTATTTTTATTTTATATTTATTTTTATTTGCTGGAAAGGGGTGAAGAAGGGAGAGGAGACATGTGGCGTGAGTGGAAGCGAACTCAGTGCCGTACAATTATGGCATGTATACTTTGTAGTGCACAGTCTTAACAGACTGAGCTACTGCGTTGCACACTAATTAATTTTAATGATTTATCTTTCTCTGTGTGTAGTATCCCCCAGGTATGCTGCAACAGGTGTTGGTGTTCACGTCTGGCCTTCTTACACACATCAAGAAACCGCTGTTGCACCTCGTCAACATCTACACACCTGTACAGGTGAGACCAGCTCGCAGTCACCTGATCTTTGTTTTTATTCACACAGAGCGTTACGACACACCTCGCTCTCTGATGCTACATGTGAGAGCCTGGAAATCTTGAGACTCTGGTCACACTAAAGCTGCAAATGTTGATATTCAAATTAAATCAGATTATGAATCTATACAAAGAATGTGCATCTTACCGTAGATCTAACAGCTAACAATTCATTCAATAATGCATTAATAATATTGTGGGGTACCACAAGGGTCCATTTTGGGACCAAAGCAAAACTTTATATATCAATGACATTCGTGATGTTTCCAGACTGCTAACATTTGTGCAGTTTGCTGATGATACTAATTTGTACTGCTCAGGCAATGGTTTAAAAATAATTAGCCGAAACTGTTGCAAGATAAATTATTTGTATTATTTGTATTTAGTTCAGCAAGCAGTAATGGTAGGAGAAATTTTGACTTTAGGCACCAGTTTGCACAAACTACCCAAAAAAAATCACGTCAGGGTCACCAATGTAGAGGTATGTGTGTAAAGGAAGTACACAGCCTCTATCATAAAAGCTCTTTATTCTTCAAGAGTCAAAACAGAATGAGAATGGACCAAGACATACCCTGTGTCTTGGCAGACAGCGCTGTGGGTGTGTCCCTGACATCACAATGCACCCTGTGTCTTGGCAGACAGTGCTGTGGGTGTGTCTCTGACATCACAATGCTGTGTCTTGGCAGACAGTGCTGTGGGTGTGTCTCTGACATCACAATGCAGTTATGGAACTGGATGACACAGCGTGTCACAGAGTGTCAAGTGTGCATAGAATTTCCCCTAGAAATGCGAACCGCTACATCCCTCAATAATGAGAATGTGATTATGGAACACTCTCAATGATGAGTTAAATGCTGTTTAACAATTCACCAGTTAAAAAATAAAGAAGATGGTTGATTTATAAAGCCATGCAGTGAGTCAATCTAATGACAAAGATGGATTATTTTGTTGTCCTTACTGTGCATGTATTACTGGATGTATTATTATTCGCAATAGCTGACTTTTTTGTTTTTGTGTTTTGTGAGTATATTCGTTTTAAATGGAGAAGTGTGTCACCTAACATATCTTTTATATTTATGTAAGGGCAGGAGTTATAAAAATGTATTATATTCTTCGTTACAGAACTTTATGGAAATCCATGATTTTGTACTAGGATATTTTTCCATGTGAATGAATCATTTATTCATTAAATATGTCACAATATAATTTCCGGTAAGTTTAAAACGGCGGTCTTTAATTTGAGACGCTACTTGACCGTGACAGAGCGCACTATCGAAGTGAAATATAATGTACACTATTTCAAGTGTTCCCTAC
Source organism: Bregmaceros cantori (assembly GCA_900302395.1). NCBI lineage: Eukaryota > Metazoa > Chordata > Actinopteri > Gadiformes > Bregmacerotidae > Bregmaceros > Bregmaceros cantori. Next base: position 9,511 of record OMKY01214644.1, on the reverse strand, counting down.
GAGACCCCGTGTATGTATGGCTGCTGAAGGCTTGATATATGTGTGTCCCTGTGAGTAGAAGTTGGTTGGTCTCTGCGTTCTCCCCGGCTCCCAGACAGACAGGGAGGAGGTCTCCTTCCTGTACTCCGTATGCTCCTGTATCAAACAAAACCCCCATGTCCTCAGCTACATCCTCAAGGTACAAGAGAACAGCACCGTCTTTTCTGCACTATAGGACACACTGGACTATAAGGCAGACTGTTAATAAATGTCTATTTTCAATCTTTTTTCATGATTGCGTATGTACTGCTAGGGTCTATACCTTTAAAAGTACATGAAAAAGTCCACTCGTGGCATTATTGTGTTCTTTTTTTGTCGTATGACATGCACTAAGCAGTTTCAGATGTGTGGTGTGGCAAGAGTGACACTCACACCCCCATGCCCCGACTAATTAGCTTATTGGGATAGCGTAAACCACCACATTTCAACTCGCCTGGCAAGCCAGAATCAACACATCGATGCGTGGATGCCTGTTTGGTCTAGACCAACCAGGCCGACAAATCGGAGTGTTAACACTCAAACATGGCCCTGTCAAGTTGGGCCACGTTTCAAACGAGACGCATGCCTACATGCCACTTGTCATGCCTACTGTGCTTTGATTTGAGAACTTCATTTGATTGACACATTTTTAAAAACCTTTCCGGAGCCTTCTTAATGCTGACCTTATGCTCTAGTCGTGTGCGATGCATGGACGGTGTATTTGTTCTGGTTTGGCAGGCTACATTTCACCCGCTCACTCCTTCCCAAATGACGAAAACTGGACATTTGCGGTTCTCTCTGTGATCTTAGCTTCCAAGCAAGTCCAAATCAAAGGCGGCTGACTGTACCTCCAAGTCCAACTCGCTCACAGACGGTCGCGACGCCGAAAGCAACAACAGCACAAAGTCTTCTGAAGAACCAGAAACCCAAACGTCTGGTGGTCATAGCTCGCCGGATGTCCCCTCCCGCGCCTCCAAACAGTCTGGACCGGAGACAACTGATCTACTGTTTGCCCTGGTACACCTCACTCAGAGCCAGGTGAACGCACGCTACGACTTCAAGCATTTACATTTGAATAAAGCTAATCAATGTAAGTAAAATATAGTGGTTTTATATTGGCTGCATCAAGATCTACTCCGTCAAACCCCATCGTTTACCAATAGATCTATGGCTAATTGAACTTGGAAGAGATTGGATCTTGATGGTGGTTAGAAATTGGTGGCTGTCTGTAGCTCAGTTGTTAGAGTGGCCTGCACACTAAAACATAGTACACAAGTGCGCCATTTGAGACTCGCGTGGCGAGCCAGAACCAACGCATCATCCATGGATCGCACATTGCTAGACGTGCCATTGAGTCTGGGAAAAATCAGGCAGCCGCCGCTCGTATCCGGGCCGGACCAATCAAATTATTTGAAATGAAGCAGGGGCGGTGTTTGGTATGGGTGACACAAGACGTGAGCGGAGCGCCTTGTCCCACCTACTGCGCTGTAATTGGATAAGACGAATTGATTGACACTTTTTTCTCGACCCTGGTTTTACCAGACCCACTGATCGTTCTAATCGTGTGTGATGCATGACCGATTCGTTGGTTCTGGCTCGCCAGTCTAGTAGTTGATAGGATTGGATCGAATCATAACGTTACCATGACAGTTCCAAATGATTCGTTCGCAATCCACAGCGTAGCCGCGTGCGAAAGAAGGCTCACGAGGGCCTGCTGGTGCTGTCCGGTCTGGAGCAGTGTGGGGAGACTCTAGCGGAGGGCAGCCAGCTAGCCTCTCTGCTGGCCTGGAGGCTGGTCCATCTGTACTCCCTGCTGCCCACGGAGCACCTCGACCCACACCGCATGCTCAGCTCCCCTGCCCAGGCCTGGAGGTGTTTGCCGCTAACATTATTTTAATTGCTTAAAAATGTAATCCTCATTTTATTTTTCTCAAACCTTGTTTTCAGATTTGATTCAGATTTTTAATATTATTTTTCGGGCACAAGCACCGTTTTTCATTCTTTATTGAGAAAGATAGTGACAGGATTACATCGGGAACTGAGATGAAGGGGGGGGGGGCAGGACTTTTAATCTGCATGACCAAAATATGTTCTCAAAGGTATCAACTTGAAAAGTGAAAGTGGTGATAATGTTCTGATTATTACGAGTTTTCATTCTGTGATATTCTGGAACAGAAGAAAGGGATTCTTCTTCATTGGTGCTGTCTGCTCATGTGCATCACGTATTGTAGTCAGGGCTCCGAATCGGTTCAAGGAACGAAAACGAAAACCGGAAACGAACGGAAATTTATGGAATTTTACGAGGAGAGGAAACGGAAACGGAAAAATATTTCTTCAAATGTTCCGGAACCGAAACGGAACATTATGAAATCCACAAAACTGGTTAAAACTTTTTTTTCCGTTATCTTTATATTTTAACATTTGTTTTGTCTGGGAGACTATTTCCGGTTGTGCATCCATCAAACTTTCACTGTCAGTCATCAAGCCCTCAATGCATCTGGGGCTCCATTTTGTGGACAGACAAGGAAGGGAACGTTTCCGGTGGTTCAGAGAACGAAAACGTTAAACAGAGACCTGCCTGAACCATTCGGAACGGAACATTTTAAAAGTAATTTTGTTTTCAAGCCCTGATTGTAGTACAGTATTATTTGGTAATGGATGAAACCATTCCATATAATTAATGGAATAAGGATGAATGTGTTCCAGTGAGCAGTTCTCCAAGGAGCGTTTGGCTGAAGTCTCTCAGAGTCCTGAGTCTGATGCTGTCACTCATCTGTTCTCCTGGCTGGACTTCCTGGACGACCTCATGAACCAGGCTGCTCAGGTAGCACACTGGCTGTGTCTGAAATTGTTCCCTATCCCCAACTCCCTATGTAGTGCACTCACTTATAGTGCACTCAACAGCAACGGCCGAGATTTCGGACTAGACTCTGCGTCGTCAAAATAATTATAAAATATAATTATAACATTCAACCATCATCAGAAAGTCAGAAGTACAACTATTTGTTGTGGTTGGTTGCTATTTACTTTTGGAGTTTAGGTACTTTATAATGTGTCTCGCAATGCATTATGGGTTATATTTCTTCGTCTAGGGTACATTGATGCTCACTACTTCTCCCGTTGCATTGTGAGATACTTTGAGTGCACTATATAGGGTACAAGAAGAATTCGGACACCCCTACAAAATGGCGTGCAGTGTGCCCCATATAGTGCACACTGCACAGGGAGCGATTTCGGACACAGACACTGAGTACAAGTAATCAGATTATAATCATCTTCTAGGTCTGTGGCCCTAAGGACCTCAAAGCCCCAACTGAGTACCATCGGTTTCTAGATGTTTTACAAACAAGACATTTCCAAAATAAGAAAAAAAGCTATCAAAATAATGAACAAAGGCAAAACTGTGCAACACAAATTGAAACACTAATTCAGATCACGTAAAAATGAAAGAACTCTTCAGACTCAAACTGATAATATGCCTGTGTCTCTGTGTGCCTTTCTGTGTGTGTGTGTCTGTGTGTGTTTCTGTGTCTGTGTGTGTGTCTGTGTGCGTCTCTGTATAGGTCCTCTCCCACAAAATGTCATCATGTGTTCGTCAGCTGTGGATGAATGGAGTACTACTGCCTCAGCTCATGTCCACGTAAGGCACAATATCACTTTGTGATGTCATAAAATTCCTAGTAGTAATACTAATTAGAATAATAACCATAATGATGTGTTCTGCATGGCAGGGCGGAGGCCGCGGTCCTCCATGCTACGCTGGTTCTGGTCCGCTTGGTGCGTCAGGTGCGCTCTACAGCGCTGCTGGACCAGCTTGTGGACTTTTTGCTGGGCCACTCGGACCTCGCTACACAAAGCCCAGCCCCCCAGTCCGGCCCTGCGCAGTCGCTGAGCCCCGCCCACGTAGAAGACCACGCCCTCTGCCTGCGGCTCATACAGCAGTGTGACCACATCTCCGAGGAGGTGAGAATACTTTGAATACTAGAAGCACTCAGAGATTGCAAACCTGCGCCGTAGTGGTACCAAAAAATAGTACTTTTCGTGCTAGCAATGTGTGGCAACCCATCAATGCAAGTGCTTGAGTAGCATGATTGCGATTGGCGCCACCAGCGGACATGCCAACTACATTTCCCAGCGGCCCCTGCGACTCGGATGTCTGGTCACGTGACTGCGGTAAGCGCCCAGTGATCTTTCGGTAAGTTGGTGATTAAGTATGAATGTTACTTAGAGGCGACAGAAATGGACCAAAATCAATTATTCTCTGTGTCATTTCCAACAACTCTACACAATTTCATCCAGATCAGTGCACAACTTTTTCAGTTTTCCTGGGGACAGACAAACCAACCAGCGCGACCAAAAACATAACCTGCTTCGCGGCGCAAGTAATAAAAAACTCTAGTGCTGCTCAGTCAGATAGAGACACATACATACACACTTGCGCTTTAATGGAGTGGAGGGTCATAGGTTCTATAGGACAACTTTTCCGCATGTCCATTCCCCCTTGCTTCACCCCGTTTCCAGTTGGATCCTGTCAAATCAAGCTGCAAATAGCTTGAATGAGCCGCAAAAGAATAAAACTCCAAATTGCTCACAGATCTAGTCACGTGTTCTCTTGGACCAATGGGATGGGTAAAATTCAGGCTGGGCTAGATTGAAATAAAAACCGATGTAATTGAAGCCTCAAAGTTAAAGAAATGTTTGAAATTAATGGATTAATGGAATTACTTTCGAAACATCAACACTCAAAAGATCACTGAACATCACTGAACAGAGGAGTGTACGATCTATTGGGGGGAAAAGGGTATTGCGGTGGAAACGGTGAGAAGGGGAAATCGATCAATGATTGTCTATTGCTGTGTATGCCATAGACACACATTAACCTGGCGAGCCAGAAGCAATGAATCGTCCACGCATCGCACGCGATTAAAACGATCATTGGGTCTGGTAAAACAAGGGTCGAGAAACGTGTCAAAAAAAGTGTCAATCAAATCATGTTATCCTGCGGCGTGGATGCGTGACAACCAAACTCCGCCCATGTCTCGTGTCACCTATACCAAACTCCGCCCATGTCTCCCGTTGGCCATGCCAAACTCCGCCCACATCTCAATTTAAATAATTCAATTGGTCAGCCCATATACGGGCGATGTCTGCCTGATTTGCCCAGACCCAATGTACCATCTTGCGGCGTGCAATGCGTCAGCGATTCGTTGGTTCTGGCTCGACAGGCTAGATGCACAATCACAGACGTCTGGCTCACCACGGTAGCATTTGTACACCTTTGGTAAACATTAATGCAGCGACAGAACCACAGATCTGAGCTCCAGCTTGTATCGCTAGCATTTTGTAGACCAGGTGACAGAGAAGACTCTTCCTTTGGTAAACACAGGTACACTGTAGTCACGCCAATGACGGCATGTAGTTTAATAAGGCATTATTTATCCACTGCACTACAGAGGTTATGTTTTCCGTTGCGTGTGTTTTTTGCTTGGTTTGTCTGAACAAAATTGATTGAAAAAGTTATGGAAGGAGTTTCATGATTTTTTTTTTCATCCCAGAAACAACCTGATTCCCATCATTTACCTATGAAAAAGTGTCAATCAAATTGTGTTATCCAGTCACAGCGCAGTAGGTGGGACAAGCGGTGTGGAGGCGTGACGACCAAACTTCGCCCACATCTCGCGCAGCCCGTACAAACTCTGCCCACGTCCGCACTGATTGGCCGATTGAATCCGTACCGACGGCTTGCCTGATTTTCTCAGACCCAATGCAAAGTCTAGCGATGTGCAATGCGTGGACAATGCGTTGGTTCTGGCTCGCCAGGCTAATTCTGGAGCTACGTGGGTGTCATGAACGGGTTTCAAAATATTACGTCCACACTGGAGTGGATTTAAGAATTGCAGCCATCGCGTACCTGATGTGGCAGTAGATACTAATTTAGATGGTCCTATGTCTCCAGATCAGCCTGGTGTCCCTGCACCTCTTCGAGGAGCTGCTACAGAAGCCCCACAGGGACATCCTCTCCATCCTTGTGCTGCGCCACCTAGAGGCACGCCTCTACATCAACCACAACCCCATGGCCCGTGACGACCTCAGCCCCGCCCCCTCCACCCTGCGAGAAGACCTCAGCCCCGCCCCCACTCTGCCCGACGAGCGCATGACGGACAGCGTTGAGGATCACCAGTGGGTTTACTATTAGTTAATTAATCCATTTATGAAATGAGTCGATAATCAATAAGCAATTTAATCATTAGCCCTGTTCACATGGACATATATCCATATATATGTAATATCTATGTGTATAATATATTAAAGTTCATAATGAACCCCCCCTCGGGTCCGCTGGGAAAGGGAGGCGGCCCCGTGGCTGTTGGCGGAGAGAGAGAGAGAGAGCCGGCCGGAGGGCGACTCTCTCTCTCTCTCTCGCTTTACCGCTGTTTGTTTCTGAACGGTCGGTGTAGCGGCTCCGGTTTGGCGTTGTGTGGCCACCCACTCGCAGCGTGTGTGTGTATCCGGGCATAAATGTATTCGCAGACCAAGCGCCGGCATAAATGTCCACATAAATGATCCACTTGAAGCGGATCTGGAGTTGTATACATGAGCACTTTTGAAGTGGATATACCTATGAGCGGATTATATTTAGGCGTTTTGGTACCATATAAGCTGGGCTAATATTGAATCCACCACTGCCAAACCCGCGCAGAGCCTGCCTTAATGGCGTTCTGATTGTGCGGTGGTTTTGCGGCAAAAATGGTCAATCACGATTGCGGCAGACCAAAGTACCCGTGCGGAAACGAGTATTATGGACCATCTTTGTGTTTGTTCCACAGAGACTTAGAAGAAGACCCCTTGTTTCCAGACCACGTCTACAGTGACGGTCAGATGCTGCTCTCAGCCACTCCCCCCACTGTGGCCCTGCCTGACCACACCCACTCAGGCCACGCCCACCCCACTGACATCATCAACAGGTAGCGTATCAAATTATTTCCTGTATGATTTCATTACCGTTCAGTAATACAAATTTTTGATTAAAAAAAAAATAATAATAATAAATAAATAAAAAAATAAAATAAAAAATATATATATATAATAAATGAATTACATTCAGCATAGTAGTATCATATTACAGAAAATAGCAACTGCATTCTCCTACTTACGTTTTATGTAGCGTAGACTACAGTTACATTTACCAGGAAGGCATGAATTTGTTGAGTTGATTTTAAAGTAAACTAAAAGTAATGGAATATAAAATCTTACTTTTGAATTGTGGTAATGGCATTACAATACTGATTACAATTTCAACTTTTCACTGTGAGGGATTGCATTCTTAAAAATAATCTTTCCAACCCTGGTTATATTATAGTTTATATTATATTATAATTTGTAGTTTGCGGTAGTCTTGCTTGCTTGGTGTCAGTAAATTTGAAACAGATGACAGGAGATAATTATCCAGGGTTGACGAGCACCACCGGTCTAGCAAGTGTTAGTAACTCTTTCAGCACCACCAACGTGTCGCAGAAAACACACACTGCCAAAGACGCATTAAGAGACATATTTTTAGAATGGAGAAAATTATAATTTTTTGGGCGCACACCCCTTTTTTTGCTGATAGTGACAGGATTAAATCAGAAACTGGGATGAAGAGGAGACATTGTAGAAAAGCCGAAGAGCGGATTAGAACCTGTGGCACTGCACAACCTATGTTCCAAGGGCACGCTCTATTACCACTATTCGCCCCCAAATGTAGAATATTCTAATCATAACTTTTTCTGCAAACTAGGTCCTCTTCTTCACATTATGAGATGTTGTGTTCACATATCATTTGTGGGGAATATTTCATTTGTTTTCAGACGTCGGGTTAGTGTTAATATGTTGGTTTAAATGGTTCTGAAAGAGATAATTTAACCTGCCTGTGCTGTGTGTAGCTTTCTCTGTCTAGTTCCAGCTGAAGTCAAGTCTTCCCAGCTGGTTCAGGAAGGAGGGTACGACTGCTATGTACTGGATGCTCGCACCCTGGTAAGAAACACTCTTAAGCCGTGACTCCACGAAGAACTCTAATAAAGGAAATATTTTGCTTACAAGGGGACAAATTATAATGCGCGTGTCTCCACGGAATGGTCCGGACCCCTCAGCCCCCTCCGCCGCCCCCCGCCGCATGGGTGTCACCAAGCGTTTGGCGCCAACCCGTATTTAAATGTACATGCCACTTGCTCACGTGCACGCGAGAGAGAGGTGGCGAGAAAGAGGGTAAAAAAGATGCGGCGATAGAGGAGAGGGGCACACACGCACAATTTTATCTGTGGAAAAGGCACCCGCTGGATGGCTCCGTGATGTAGAAAAATTAAATGCATTTTGTAACGACGCGATCTTCCAAAATTCCTACTGAGACACACTCACACACTGACACACACACACACACATTGTCACACACTCATACACACACACAACCATCCCTGTTCACTGCCGCGGGCAAACTTGAGACGTGACGCGCGCAGGATTCCCCCACCCCTGGGCAATCCCCACTGTGAGGCGCTTCGTGCTGATCTATCAGCGCGCATTTGCATCGCCCAATCAATTCGAAGCAGTGGCTGACCAATCAGTGGCTGGGACAGGGCGCCTAGGACTACCTCTCGAACTGGCCTGAAAAATTCTACCGGTTCCATGGTGCCGGTGTCGTGGAGACGCAATTTAAGCGGATAGTCCCGAACAGTCCAGCTCCCTATGGGTGCAGTGGAACCAGGGCTTTAGCGTCTCGCTCACTACTCTCTACTCACTATTTAGCCAGCTCTCCCCAGATTTCTTTCTTGAGTAAAATTACATTTGTGCTGGCTCTGTACAAAGTACATTTGTGCTGGCTCTGTGGCACAGTCTGTAAGGCATCCAGATCCAGCACGTGTATAGTGCCTGTGGCTTAGTTCACAGGTATGGGCAGCGTTGTGAGTTCTTCTCCCCTCGATGACATTGGCGTTGCGGTAGCAGAGTGGTTATAGAGCGTGCCCGCCGGACCATAGGTTGAGCAGTGCCGCGGGTTCTAATCCCCTCTACGGCTTTTCTGCAATGTCCCCTCCCCTCTGACTCTTCATACCAGTTTCCGATTTAATCCTGTCACTATCTCTCTCAATAAAAGAATGAAAAACGGTGCTTGCGCCCAAAAATAACTATTTATAACTATTTATTTATATAACTAAAATAAAATAAAATAAATATTGATTGGCTACATTTGTAGAGAAACAAATTGAACTATTAATTGTGTGTGTGTGTGTATGTGTTTCTGTGTGTGTGGGTCTGTGTTTCTATCTGTCTGTGTGCCTGTATGTGTTTCTGCGTGTCTGTGTGCCTGTGTGTGTGTGTGTGTGTGTGGGTGTTTCTGTATGTGTGTGTTTCTGTATGTGTGTGTTTCTGTGTGTGTGTGTGTTTCTGTGTGTGTGTTTCTGCGTGTGTGTGTGTGTGTGTGTGTCTGCGTGTGTCTGTGTGTGTGTCTGTGTGTGTCTGTGTG